>BHDV01065436.1:203229-239395 GCA_005406045.1 Adoxophyes honmai
GAACCCCCAAAACCCCCCCTGGCTACGCCCATGAGCCAACTTAAGGAGTTCAAATACTCGCAGTTTTTAGTTTCAAACTTCTACGTCTCTAAAACTCCCGTTCCAATTTCAACAAAATTCATCTAATCGTAAGAAAACTTGCTTTGACATAAAATAAAACTTATTAAAATCGGTTTATACATTCGAGAGCTATGGTATTCTAACGCTACGTAGACACAAATACTGTGTATTATATAGACACGATAAAAATACAACACTAGGTACTCTTTTGCGTCGAAGGTTAAAAATACTTTAGAAGGTTAAATAGCTTTACCTCTATGTAAAATTTCCTACGATATCGTAGCACAAAATAAGATAATGCAAAACAAAGAAAATCGACATTATTTTAAACATTTTTTACGCCACGGAGGATTATTAACGAGCAACTGAAACGAGAAAATAAATAAAAATGCCGGTAATATTGCACCAGCCCGTTATATTTGACATGGGTCGACTTGCATGTATCACCTTGACAGGTCGAGTATATTTCTGTCGCTTGAATAAATTATCGCATATTATATGACGCAGAATTTATCGCACTCTACATAAATATACTGTAGGGTTTCATACAAAAGGATTCAGATTTTATAACTTCGATCAATACAGTCAAAGACAAAAACATAACGACGTGATCTGAATTTCAAAAATATACAATACATATACGTACATACATATATGTACAATACATACGAATTTTGACATGTTTTGTATAGGTACCTATCGAAAATTACTTTAAAATTTTGATCGATGAAACATCTAACTTTGATTTCCTGTATTATTTTTTTCCTTCAATTATAAAGTTTACAAATAAAACATTAAATAATGAAGTACGAAATCAGAAACAGGAAAAATTAAAAGAATCAAAAGCGGGTCGACAAGCCTAAACTCGGTTAATTGATAACCTCGAGGACTTACCTTTCGCTGACTGTATCGTTTAATTTATTTAAAGTAGGGCCAGGACTTAAAAGGAGGTATTTGTTGGTAAACAGAGGGCTAGTGGCAAACAAAGACGTTTTGGCTAAGGCAGCGTAATATATTAGGTGCGAGCACGCGAGCGGGCAATAAGTCTGCCTCGCCTAGTTCGCTGCTAGATAACAATTATAAATCTCACTAATACTTCTTACTGTCCACACTACACTTTGTGACGTCACAGAAATGAATCCGCGCTGGATATTGTAATCGTTACGTGGGAGAAAAACTAAGTACTGGAAGATGTTGGAAGATAAAATAAACAAATGACCTTTTTTAACCTATATGAAAATAAAGTGGAGGGGGTTCTAAGTTTGTCGGAATTTTCATATCAGATAAGTTATTTACCTACCTTAGTCATACTGTTAGTCTAATGCTATGAATTACTTTTTCACTGAATCAAAACTGCTTGTCCTTATTTCTTGGCTATAAAATACTACATATACGTAAAGACCCTCCAATCGTAAATAAATATTTTAGTTCCGTGAGGAACGGTGTACTTATAAGTTAGTTCAAAAACAAAACTTACTTGTAGAGATATAATAAAAAGCTACACAACTTTAATTTTGATATACTATCATGCATATGGCTATTTTAACTTATGTAAAGAAAAACCGGATTAAAGATGTACAAAAAATTACTTGTAACAGAATATTCGCATCCTTTGTCGTGGACATGACATCATAAAGGCATCAAGAAGCCATCAGAGGTAGTAACAGGTTGTCCGCGTTGTAACGATATATTATGCTTTTATATTTTAAGCCATTTGGGGTTGAGCTTGCATAGTATGAAATTATTAAAGACACGATGAAAATATAACACTGGACACATTATTAATTTGAGTTTAAATATTGTATAGAGATTTTATTATCTCTCTTGGGCTGTTATATAAAAAGATGTGCCTTTTATTTAACTCAAAATGCTTTTCAAACCCAAAGTCGTATGATACAGAAATAAAATTAGTGTAAACAAATTATTATGATTTCATTTCGTAACCCCACTACGTTTTATGTGTATGAAAAGAAGTCACATAATTTGTTTTTTTTTTGTATTTTTTTAAATTATCGGTATCCATTCCTAACTTTGTCACCTTTCTCTGTTTATTACTTTTACAAAAAATCAAAACATCATAATTTCCAACTGCACTCCTACATTTTCCGAAGTGCTCTCATGCTCTGGCGAAACACATTCCCACTGTTCCACTAAGTAAGTACGCTCGTACAGCAAAGTTTTACGGACTTGTATATTTTATTCAAAGTCAATATTCGCCTGTCTCAATCGAGTGCGGCGGAAACGTCGCCGAGTACCGATGACTCTCCCGCGCGGCGTCTCCATGTTTATATCAGTTTGAAACTTGACTTCACCGATCGGAATGCTTCCTTTTAAGTTTAAAAGAATTTTCGAGAAATAACGGGAGCATTTGAATAGAATTTTTGCACGGCACATGTTCGGCACGGAAAAGGAATACCAAATCGGTCCTTCTCTAATGCAGGGAGAATTATTATTACGTGACACTTGCAACATTGTGTTGCAACAACCACTTTTTTTAGTTTTAAGGGTTTCATACTATTTTTTCACCTGTGAACCTCCAGTTACAACAAGCAAACAAGGATGATTTATACTGGGCCTTTAATAATAATTATTATGTTAGCATGAAACAAAAAAAACACACAATGCTTCAGTAAAATCTTTTTACGGGTTTTATTGATTCTTACGTTACCAATTACATAATCTTTATTAATTCCATGGATTTTGAAAGAGGCAACTAACCAATTAGGTTAAAGTATAATTATTATCACAAACGACAGGACATGTTACCTAGTTACCTAGCACTACTGTACTTTTTAATTTAAAACAAAAACTAAGCTAGAAGAAGTGGCTAAAACAGTGAAATAAGTAGTCATGATTTTGTTTTTGTAGCATTTTGTGTGCGCTGTCTACTCCATTTTTGGCACACATACCCTAAAAATATCGGCTTCTTATTTCCTAACATTGCAAAACGTGAAGTAAGTGCAAAATAATGCGTGTCGCTCTTACGTTGCCCTATAACTTGAACCTAATCGCTTAGCCCTTTCCACTACAGCTAATATCGCAGGAAAACACGAATTTATATTTATTCCGCAATCTTAGACCTTTATTCTATGGTGTGAATTTCTCGCCATTTGCACAATGGCAGTGTTCCAAGATAAAAGCAGATTCTTTTTTGCTAGGACGATTTTTTACGCCATTGTAAATCTTGCGAGAAGAATAGCCGTTTGTGTTCCGGCGCTCGGCATGTCTGGATTATTGAAAATTTGTTCGGGGACATAGGATAAGCAGAGATTTATTTGTTAGAATTAGTTTATTTTACACTGTGTTTTGTTTAAAACTCAGTGTTAGTTAATAGTTTGTGATTGTTCCTTCGTGGTTTTTTTTTTCATGTAATGTGTTATTCTATACGCACACCATATTCACACAACATCACGTCCGATTTTTACAAAAAATAATGAGGGTAGTCTGCGGACTGCGATGCGTCGAACGAGGGTCTTTGTTCACCAAAGGACGTCTTCCGTCTGATGATGATGTGATTAATATTAGACTGTTTGGTTTACCTTAATTTTTTGGTCGTTGTGGTGTCGTGTCATAATTATCAGCCGTAATATTACAAACTTGTGGTTTGAGCTTTAAGTAGACACTGACAGCTGAAATATTTTTTTTTATTCAAACGTATCGCTTAACAACTAATTAAGTAATTCTTAGACATATCGGCATCATTTGGATGTAGTCATGAATACCAAGTTTTTTCACAACGTGCAAGTTATTCTCACTGCATCTGTGCCTATGTACATTTCGAACCTACTTTCAGCGATATACTGTTTTGTATATTATTTACTAAACTTTTTAGCCTTAGGCTTCAACTTTATTTTTGCCAATTTTGTAAGGACCCCTCAAACAAGTAAGGCGGAACTTAATGGCAGTCCTCTCATTAAAACGCTGGTAACAACCAAAATATCGCTGAGTTGTCCACTTACTGCGAAGTGTGCTTCTTAAAAAGGTCCAGAGATGGCGGTTGAAAGTTCACCTCTCATGATAATAAAGCCCTTGACGGAACCCTCTCCAAGTCGCACGTAAGATAAACGAGACTGCTCCTGTTTTGGTTGAAAAAGTGGTTACAATCGGCTTTAAATAATTGGGAACTTCTGTATTTATAATTTTTGTTTTGGTGAAAATAGGATAGTTGTTGCGTAAATATTTTTTGTCGGTCATTCTTTGTTTTTAAAAATATTTTTAATCAGTAGGTATTATTTATCAAATATGTCCCACATTGTGTGAAGTCGGGTTTAGTATTATATTTTTCATTTCTATACCAATTAAACATAATTTTGAACTTAAAACCATGATAAAGGTGGCGAAGAGTGATATAAAGTAATAGCTTTGTCTATGTATGGGACTACAGACGTGTAGTTTATTTATGTATGTATGTACCAACATAGACAAGATGATATAAGAATACTCGTAAATTACAATAATGATGAATACCTGAAATAAAAACACAATCTGGCCCTCGATAATCGATGTCGATAGTAAAGAGAAAATTACAATTTGGATACCCGTGAATCATCCCTTACAAGCATAACAAAGACCAGAACTACAATGCGATAGTTAGTTTCACTGAAAAGGACAGTAATATTCGTATTATACGTATACATATAAGCATAATATCTCCCGCCCGAACATCACAAACCAATACTGAATTATTTATCTCCAAACAATATTGAATAGAAACTGAAGACCATTTTGACGCCTATTGACTGTGTGCTTATGAAATGTGAGTGATAGCTCCTTTTGTGAGCGCGACTTCTCCGCTCTTTGTGTATTAACTGTATCATTTTTCAAACCAAGTTTTCTTCGTGTTGGTTAAATTATGTAAGTTATTTTATTTTCGCTATTCCATCATTGATAGCACGATCTGGAACTTTCATATTATATTTTTCACTCAACTCAAAATATTGGCACCAAACATAGAGTGATATAATTATGTAGATAATTAATAGTTTGAACATTATTTTTCCTAGGTTTAGGTTTATTTTAGGCGCCAGGCTAGCAATTACTCACTATTATACTTACCTATTTTATCCAACTTACATTCTTACATACATTTTGTCATGCCTGTTTCCCTAAATGGAGTAGAGAGAGCTCACACAATGCTAAGTAGACAAAACCATGACTATTTTACGTTTCGTGTCCACTTCAATTATATCTTTAGGTTTTAAGTTGGCAGATAAAATATAATAGTGACGAGTGTTTTCTTAGTCGCCTTTTACGACCTCCACGGAAGAAATGGAGAGGTGTTATTTTAAATCCGACACCAAGCAGCGTCTTTTCTATTTATCTAACTTAAAACTAATAATTAGGCTAAATATGGCTCTGAAACTTTAAAGAGTCACAGTTTTATCCAAGTTACATTTCGTCTATCCCATTTTCGAATACCTACAAGCGTGACGTATGTTTGTTTGTATGTATTTTAGTTCATATTTTATAAAAGACGCTGTTAATATAAAACTATCGCGAGAGTTGCTCATTGTGAAATAAACGATATAAAAAGAGTTTATCCGGTTTGCGGTGTGGTGTGATTGTTATTAATTGTTTCCTTATAATCCGTAGACCCAACTCAAGTAAGACGTAATCCATCTAGATGTTAATGTTGATAGATAAATACACGAAAAAGAAATAAGTAAACAGAGACGAAGAGTAAGTTAAAGCACGGCATAAATCAAAGTTAGTCTCAGTAACAAATTTTCAAGTTAATTTAAAACAATTAAAAAAATGTAGGTACTAAATAACAAAACTTACAACATTTTGTTTAATTGATTTATAACCCTTACAAGCACGAGCCACAACGATCAAGTTACTTTTGTTTCCAGCGTTTCTTTCATCTGTCAGATATGTTATTAATCAAACTTTTCAAAGGATTAGGAGGGATTCCTTGAAAATCATCCAAAATGTATTTAAAACAATTAATCTCGAGGCTATTTTAGCGTAAAAATCCATTTCTTTCCCGAACGCGAAAGCAATCCGGCAAAAACGTGTGAATAAAGGCAGGTGTGTTGATTCATATTTTTCCCACCTTTGGAGGACTACCGTGCTCACTCTTTTATAGCACATTGAGTATTTTTAGGCAGTTCATTGAATTGCCTTAATATTTATACTATCAATCTGATAACGAGAATAAATATGTACTAAATTTTTATACATACATACATCCATATCGTCACGCCTCTTTCCCACAGGGGTAGGCAGAGACTACTTTGTTCCACTCGCTACGATCCTGACATACCTCTTTTGCTTCATCCACATTCATCAATCTCCTCATACATGCTCGTCGATTTCGGGTACTCTTGACCTGACCTGTTTCTAAAACGTCCGCGATTTGGTCACGGAACGTCCGTCTAGGTCTTCCCCTCCCACTGCACCCATCCACATTCCCCGTATAAATTTGTTTTGTCAGTCTTCTTTCATCCATCCTCTCTACATGACCAAACCAGCTAAGCATACTTCTTTCTATTCTAGTCACTACATCTACTTTCACGCCAGCTCTTTCCCTTATCACACTATTTCGTAATCTGCCTTTCAGTGTTACACCTTCCATACTCCTTAACGCTCTCATTTCTACAGCATTTATTCTACTTTTATGCTTCGTTTGCCATACCTAACTTTCACTACGGTACATTAGTGTTGGAACGAGCACCCCTCTGTGGACAGCCAGACGCGCCTTTTTCGACACCTTCTGGCTGCTCACGAAGGCGCGCAGCGCTCCATTGACTGTATTTCCTGCATTCACTCTTCTTTCAATATCACTTTCACACTTACCGTCTTTCGTAAACGCCGATCCCAGGTATACAAACTCTTTTACTTGTTCTACATTCTCACCCGCAATCATAATCTTACATTCTGTCCCGCAATCATCTTTTTCAAACACCATAACTTTCGTTTTGCTTATATTAACTTTCATACCTTTCCTTTCTAATGCATCACATAAAATGTTAACCATCCTCTGCAACTCCTCCTCCGACGATGCAACCAACACTTGGTCGTCAGCGTATAGGAGGCTAAATTTTTATTTTAAGTAATAATTGCTATACATATAATTATTGTAGCACCTTGTTGCTGCTTCGTAATGTGTACTTTTTGTATTTATTTTTATTAGAAAAATTAACAGAAAAATGCCGAAAAATAAAAACACGTCTCAGACAGTCTACATCACGTGCTTATCCTTACACGAAATTTGCTCAAAATACACACGTTGTATTTTTTTTTTATATTTAAGTAAACCTGAAAATGGACCAGAAAAAAATAAAAGATGATCTGCCATTAACTAATCATGTGTATTGATTATCAGAATGTAACTTTTAACAAGTATGTTTTACTCGAATCATAGTTTTATAAAAATCAAAATCATAAAACTAAAAATAATTTTATGCAAGTCTGAGGTGAGTTCCGAGTCTGAGGATTCATGTATTGTAAAGAGTCGTCCCAACAGTCGAAGCTTCAACAAGTTAAAAGAAACTCACAGAACGGAGACATAAATTCTCCTGTAACCATAACAATACTATAAAATAATTACCTTGATACCCTACTTCAGATACGGACTTCAGAAATCAGTGAACATTGAATCCTGGGCTGCGTTGGCAGTGCGAGCGATCCGCACAACTTGAGGACGTGTTACGCTTCGCTACGTGACGGCGCACTTTTGGAGGTACTCCTACCTCGCATTTCAATTACACGTATGGTACAGACATCTGAATGTAAACTCACAAGGTTACCTGCGATTTTGCTAGTGTAAGGTTTTGATTTATTTCATAATTATTTCGTAGAATAAAATAAATATTTATAAATATTTCGTACTTTTTGTTTAAAAAAAAATAGCAATTAGCCTAAGAGTAACTGCTAGCTAGCTAACTAGCTAACTGTGTCTAATCTGTTATTACGTTAGAGAATGACACCAAAAACAAGCTGTAGATAAAGTGCTGTTTACTAATACAAACACATCATCAAAATAAAAATGCAAAACTTTACTTATGCAAATAGGCCCCCAAGAGCACTTTTATACAATATCTTTTTTGAGCCTACCAGCGCTTGGAAAGACCATCATTGCCAAGAAGAAAGAGTTTCGTATGCTCTGCCTACCCATTTGAAAATGCAGGTGTGATATAATGTTCGTATACTAAGTAAGTGATGAACCTAAGTGTAAGTAGTGAACCTAAATAGTATAATCAGATCTTAGCACAAATAGGTGATGTTTAAATTGCAAACTCACCCGCACACGAAGTATTTATGCATCCCAATCGAGGTCGAGTCGCGTTCGGTCAGATTCTGTCCAATACTCCGACGGGGACAAAATCCGTTTCAAAGCTTGTAAACAAATCTATCGGTGTACCTGAGCTCTATGATCGAACGAACCACAAAATTCAATTACGTGGCAGACAAAATAAAAACGTCTCGGGCAGACCTGCGCAGTGTATCGACGATTGGTTTCCACTGCAACTTTGCATGGTTGTTACCTTTTGTGGCATACATTTTAGGTTACACGATGCTATTGTTTGATAATTGTAATTGTAAAGCTTTTTTAAATAATGAAAATGAATGAAATCTAATCACTAGTTCCAGAATAAGGAATTAACAACACATTACATTAGAGTAATAATTAAGTTATGTGTGTTAGTTTTCCATGTCGTATTTAGATTAACACCTCTCTGTTTCTTCTGTGGATGTTGTTAGAGGCGACTAAGGAAATATGTTAAGGCTCGTAACCTGTCACCTTCGAACTTAGTACCTAAAATATTATTATGCTGGAAATGGCCACGAAACGTTTTGTCTACGTATCGTTTAGGTGTCTTTTGCCTAACCCATTTGGAAATACAGGGGTGATGTAATGTAGTCGTGAGTTATTTAAACTCTTCCCTGTTGATTTTAATAACCTCAAAACTTACAATATTAATAAACCTAAACGACCCGGACTTGACCGAGTTACGTACTACTGGTAGCTGAACGCGTCATAATATATTTACGGCGAAAATGCGGCGTCTAAGATTTCGTAAAATTTAATTAAACTTGGCGCGAGATTTAAACTGTTTACTGTGCTTTCTGTACTCGCCATTCATGTTGACGTGGTCTGAAGGTATTTGATTGACTTTCGGAAATTAATGATTGATACTTGGTTTGCCTTTTTCAATAAGTTTACGAATTGTTTTAACTTACTTTTCCATGCATAATTATCGACTCATAGATTACCTTTTATGGTGAAGCGGGATTATTTTAAAAACTATAAGCTACCGGTTAAAGTACATACAATCGAACGTACAATCACGCCTAATATTTCAAATGGGTAGGCAAAACACGAGAAACGTTAAATAAACGAAACAATGACTAGTTCACGTTTCGTTGTCACATTTATCATAATGTTAGGTTTAAATATAGACGAAAGAAGTACAATAGTGACCGCTGGCTAGCCTGTCGCTAATAGCAATATGTGACCGTCCATGCCTGAAGGGTCCTTATGGCAGGTATTGAGTTAAGCACAGTTCCTAAATCTATGTTAAATAAGCTATTTAACACAGAAACAGTCATGACCCTAAGTCTCATACTTTTTTTTTAAAAAATCATCAAACTTACACTTGCTAAAATTGCACTTTCGAGAAATCGTCAAAAGAAGTTTGAAATTGATTTTAAGTATGTTCCCATTGGAAGTTACATAGATTATGATTGATTTTGTATCTTAAGGGGTTTTTCTTTCGAATTCAGTCATGGTTTTATTAATGCGACTTCCAGATCCTGACAAAACAGCCTTTGATAACAGCAACACGCTTATAAGAATGAAATTAATAAAAAAAAACATTTTCAGCTTTTTCTTTAATATGTTGTAATCTGAACTATTGTATATAGTAGGACATATATAAACTTACATTTTAGGATAGAAACAAAATCATATAGTTAACGAAATATTTCTATTTTAATTAAAACGTGGTAATTACTATACTTTTCATTTTCCCCTATAACAAATAACAAATTTAGTATAGTGAGTTCTAAAATATATTTATTCAGCCCACTAGAGTATCATAAAGTTCTCATTATTATTCTACAAGTCTTATTTTTTTATTTATATACGATCAAAGTTATGTAAAAATCACAATTTGACTCCCATACATTTGGGAAAAGGGTCCTTATGACCAATCACAGACAAAACATATGAATAATTACAAAATGGCACATTATTAACATTATTTTTTTCCTAATCTAGTATTACCACACAATAATGAAGAAAAAAGGTTATTATAATTATACTCAAAATCTTTATCTGTAAGAAGTTATTCTCATTTAACGTCAACGAATAATTAAAATAGTCTGTTACTACTAAGGAACCATTCATAGTAAGTATCACGTAATAAAGATAATTTGACGCGATTTCTGATAGGGGTAAGGGGGAAGGGGGGGGGGACACATTCCAATTATAATAATTTGCTAGATTGTGATTTATGATTATTACTTATTTTACCTACTACTAAATTATTTATTTTCTACTGATTTCCTTTTTTTACAAAAGTAAACACCATTTCGTACTTGGTTCCTGTGGCCGAGTTCACCACAGTAGCTACATGTAAGTTTTAGTTCAACGTGCAAAATATCGTATGTAAGACAGAGATCTATAGGCTGAGCGGCGGCATAACGCGAGAGAACGTTCGCCGTCCACGTCCACGCCGCCGCGAGATGTTTTGACGTCAGACGAGAAATGTAGGGTAGGTAAAATATAAAAAAACCTGGCAAAAGCTTGTTGGGCACGCACATGTTAGGGTTCCGTAGCTAGCTAAATTTCATTTTGCGGTTGACTCCATACATTTTGTTCGGACGACTGTAACTACATAAGTTGGTCGAGTTGTACAAAAATAACTATTCATGATACTGAGTACGCCTTAATTTTATTTTAAAGTACTTACTTTGAGGTATATACCGTATCTTTTTTAGAATTATTTTAGTAATATTTCTAAAGTTACGGTGGGGGGACACCTACAATTTTAACTTTGTTTTAGATTATTACAAGGTTTGATCTACATAGTTTCAAAGCATTTTTTGTTGCGTTTTAACGATACCCCACACGTTGGGGTTAGTCCAATTTAATTTTTTAAATTCAATTTTCTTTGTATGGGAGGGGGGCTGAAAATAAAATATTTTTTCATAATTTTAAAAAACAACTTTTGGAACTTCATTATCTATCTCTCCGCCATTTTACGTGATAATCAGTGGAGTAGCAGTACGAGCCCGGACGGACGGATGGACAGACATGACGAAACTATAAGGGTTCCTTATGGACTATGGAACCCTAATGACCACTGATACTGTGCAAAGAAAATGTATTTGCAAAGTATCTAACTATTTAAGAGTTTAAACAAGTTTATCTATTGACCTTTGCCATTATTGTATGCAATTTCCCATAAGGACCCTTTTCTACTAAACTTTAAACTAGGTTTTAATTAAGAAATAATGAACTTACACAACTGAAACCTAGGTATAAATATACCTCTATCTTTATATTTTACTATTTCGCATAAAACAAAAAAATGATAAAATTGAACGATTTTACAAAACAGCTAATATCTCCGTAACTAGAAACTGCCATAAGGACCCTTTTCTCATGGACGGTCACATATAGTTAACCCTATTTTCTCCACATGACACACGCAGAAACTTTAAATGGTCGACATACATTACAATGTTACTGCTTAGATGTAGCTAAATTAACGAACGGAGTGGTGGGGACTAACTATTTAATCACTATAGATTATAAAAAGCTCAATATAGGTTTTGGTTTGTTTCTGGAAAACTGTGAAGTATAAAAAAAAGCAAACACAAAAAAATATATACAAAATTTACTATAATCAATCATGGTTAAAACACGATGTGTCTTTTCCATTCGCATTAGCGAAATTTCAGCGAACAGACCAACTTTTGCACAATAAGTAATCACATAGAAGTTATTCCAAATTAGTCACCTTACCAAGCAGAGCTCGCAAGTTTTCCTTCGGATGCATCGTGAATTTTGCAAGGAATAAAACGTTGCTCCATTGTGAAATATGTCAGGAAAATAATGGCGAGCAACTTTCGTGCGGAGGCTGTTTGGTGAGATAATGTCTGAGATGAACGTAGAATTGCTTGCACCACTGTGACAGACGCTGCTCCTTTATGATACGGTCCCCGTTTTATTGAAAAACATTCACGAAATGACCCCGCCGTCTACTTGAAAATGTTAAGAGATAAGACAGAAGACGTTGCAATTGTATGCGTATTTCCGCATAATTTTTTGCTTTTTGATCATATTTTGTTTGACTTTGAAATAATAAAACATCTGATTTAGGTTTAGGAACGCTTTAATCTACCCCCTTTAATCTTTAAAGAGTAGTATTATACCCCTTTTATCTAGCTTTAAACCTGAAATTTTGCTAAAAGTATCTGCGTAACCTTTAATAATGACTGATTTAAGTATGTATTTGGCATTTGTGTGTAGACTTATGCATGTTGTATTAAAATCTGATAAACAAAATTCACAGTTCAATAAACCCATTACTAAAAAAACCAGTCCATAAAATTACACAGTTCGTTAGTTCATTAAACAATACTCCACGAATCCAGAGCACGTAACTAGCGCGCGTAAAGAAAATGTATTAATCCCATTTAACAGAAGACTGCACCGAAGAAAACGGTTTCTTATAGAAGAAATACCCCGTGAAATTAACTCCTGCATTCAGTCGCCGGACACCTCTCAGGTACGAGACAAACGGCTGGCGCTACTTACACGAATGAACATAAATAGTAAAAAGGCTCTGGAAACTAAGACTGCGCGAAGTTTGCTTCCGTGCACTTGTAATTTTTATTCATCTGGTACAAACATCTTGTGGTGATATTCATTGATGATAAGTATTTCTTGTGTGGTGTCGGGTTAGAATTACCTCTCCATTTCTTCAATAGATGGCGTATAGGTAACTAAATAAAGTATAACAACCTCAGACTAGCAACCTGTCATTATTATAGCTCTTCCATCTGATTTTAAACCTATGACCCTCTGCATGAGACGCCACAGGTCAGGTTTAATCGCTGGGCTACTACGGTTTTTTTTGGCATTGGCACTTAGAATCGAAAATATAGTAAAATATTAAAAATCATTATTTTATTTAAGGAAAAGGATACACCAGCCGAGTTGTTACCATTAACAGCCAATCTCTGCACCAGGAATGACCCAGAGCGAAGGTCAAGGCCTCTCTTTCGAAGACCAGTCGTTATTAAAAATTGTGACATACTTACATTATTATTTATATATAAATTTCATGTGTTTTGTTTTGTATCTAGAGTGGAAAATCATATGTGAATGTTAAAAAGGCGCCACCTTCCCCGTGAGACTTGGCTGGCAGCGCGACGGGCGTTCATAAAAAAGACAATTTCCCTTATTGCCGCAATCTGTTACACATGCTCTGGCCGGTTATGTCTGCAGCCCTCATAAACGACAAAGTAAACCATAATTTATTGCACAAATTTAGGGTCAAACGTAAGAGCATAAATTGCCACAGTATATTATTTCAGCGACCGCTTTACCGTAAGTTTGACTAAATTTGAAATTTATGAAATGAATTATTATTAGTCGCGGCTTGGATTTATAAGGCTAATGCTAAATAATGCTGGATAGATTTTGTACGTTACTGACAAAGTTAGATCGTGTACCTAGTTGTAGTGACTTTTTGAAAAACAAACCTTACGGGTGAGATTAAAACACGCGCGAAAGATACTTGATGAAAAAAAAACTAAAAACTATTGAAATGTATATTGTTTTATGTTACTAGCTATATACCCGTGATAATAAAATAAAGTTAAAAAAAAGTTAAGCCATCAGATTTTTTCACAGATTACTCTTAAAAAAATTTCATGATGATCATTTTGTGTTAAGTGCATGTGCATGGCTATATTTATTTTAAAGTTAAAGTCTGCGATTGTGTGCAATGTCTACTGGGCTATCTTTTCTGCGGCAGCCTTGGCCCACTATTTACTTATGTAGCATACGGTGGCCAAGCTAAGCTTCCTGCTAAACAAATTTCAGTATATCCTAATATTTAACATGTAAGGGAATTCTTTTCCTAGTAGAAGGGAATTAATCCAATCAACATAATTCAAAAATACTGTATACCGAGTACCACATAATATATTTTTTTGTCTGGTCGTTAGTTGCAAACAGATAAAATGCACTTTAGGGTTGCAATTGTTCAAAATACAAATCTTCCACTACCATACACACAAAAACACCAAAACCATGACTTTGACTCGTAGTCGCTTTTAGCTATAGTTAGTTTTAAACATAAACGAAACAGGTAAAACAGTGACCGGTATACCTTAATCTAAGTATGTCCTTAGTCGCCTCTTACATCATCCACGAAAGAAATGTATAGGTGTTAATCTTAACCCGACACCACGCGGAAATTATATCTTCTATATACTTGAAAAACTTACTGACAAATTAAGCCATTACTCTGAAAAATACCAGTTGAACTTTTGAAAGTCTGAAGCAGCTCTTGTTTTATTCATGTTCTGACATGTGGCGCTCCGTTGTGTACAGGCTTTCTTCTCTAACAAAATAAACAACATTTGCCTCGAGTTGAGTCCTTTGAGAATCTGCTCCCTGTTCTGATGTTTTATGAATGAGTCTTTATGCACTTAGGTCCCGAACGTACATTTTGATAATGTGCAGTATTGTGCAGTGGACGTCAGGTCGTCTTTTTTTTCAAAAGACTGAATGTTTCAAGAGGATAGGCTAAAACTACCTATAAGACCACTGTATGTAAGTAACTGTAAAAATACTTTATTTCCATAAATAAATACCATTATCGACGTACAACTTAACAGTCAGTAAATACTTATAATAAAATTTATTTTTGGTATTGGCAAATCAAAGGCTTCTTAGTTCAAATTTACATGGTACTTTTTAAACCTCGACTTAAAGTTTAGTCATCTAGTTAAACAATCAAAACTAGCGTACAAAATTTTGAGAGTCTGAAAAAAATACCAAATGCAGTTTTGACAGTTTAAAGTAATAATACGTATCTACGCTACGCACTACAAATAATTAATTACTTTACATACACCCAACATTCGTAGGTCCTTCAAGGCTTCCAACACTAAATGAACTATTTTCCGATCACAGAGTCGAAGAAAATTTTTAAGATTATCCCCACCACCGAAGCGTAGGCCGTGCCCTTTGTCACGGAAAACTGTACCCATCTCTTTCACGCGCAGAAAAATTTCAAGTGTTTTCAATCCCGTCGCATCGTTTTCATTTCTTTTCCGCTACTGAATAAAAAACTCTACGTCCAGTTCCGTAGAGTCGCATATTGCGCTCAGAAAACGGCTGGACATCTTGTGTTTTGGAAATGGATATCGCAGCATTGTAAGCGTTGTCTCACACGAATGTCTTAAGATATGGCTGAAGTGTTCTATTTTGAATCTTATGCAACGTCAAGAGAGAGCTTTTCGCGTTGGAGCTGAGGGTTGTTATTGGTCGTTTGGCATCGAAAGGTTTGGTGGGAAACTTGAAAGGTAGGCAAGCGGGAATGCGTCGGCTGTACTGAAACGAACCTTACTTTAGTCGCGCCGGACACATGCTGGCGAGTGGTCGGACCCAGAGCTCGGGCTTTGCCTAAAATGGCGGGAACTTTACGATAAATTACGAACTTTTACGCGCATATCATTGGAACTTGAATAATTAAACATATCTTTATGCTGTGTAGTTATAATGAAAAAAGTTACAGGGACGTTTAATGGAAGTGTCTGAAAACCTGAAAATCGAAGCCTGATTTGTTTTCAAGTACGTATTGAAATTTAGAATTGTATGCATTGGAATGTGTGTTTTAATTTTTTGTTTCTTTATATGCCTTATTTTGATAGATTTATTGAAGGAATGGTTGACTTGAACCTTGCATTTAAAATATTTTTTTAACTTAGTTATTGTCTGAAAGTTCTGTTTTACACACTCTAATTTAAAAACCCATATTGGAATGTCCCCGTAAGTAAGTAAAACAGACAAGATTTTTTACGAAAAACAGATTTTTACGGTGTTAAAGTAGAAAAGCGGACTTAATCTCTGAGGGATTTCTTACATCCAATATTTGAGAGATAAGATTACTATTATAGTCAAATTCCGCATTACACTCCAGCCTCCAGGTATCTATAGAAAGTAATTGGCAAATGTTACAGTACATAATGGAATGAATATGTAAATACTTGATTACACTAGCAAAGCATGTCATGAATAAATTTTAATAAATACATCGTCATGATTAGCAGATTAGTTCGTCGCAGACATAAAATTACATTATCTCACCTAGAGACTATACTTTGTGAATCGACACAACTCAACCGGTGTCAGAAGTCAAATCTAAAATTTTCCAAACAGCCAGACTAATCTGAATGGAACACCTTCAATTGAAAGTTACTGAGAGAGTGAACATTGGTCATAATTAACAGAATCCATAAAGACAAAATGTCACATACACTACGACTTTTTCCCGAATGGGGTAGACGGAGCACACGAAACGCTACATAGACAAATCTACGAGTAATTCACGTTTTGTAGCCAATACTAGCAAATTTTTAGGTTTTAAATTCTGAGTTTGCTACCCTGTCTCCTAAAATAACCTGTATTATCAGTCCTCTCCTACGACATCCACGGTAGAAATGTAGAGTGGTTATTCTAAACCCGACACCACACTGCAGATAAAATTAAATGGCAGTAGTAAGTATTCTGGCACTAATTAATAATTAATAATTACTGGGCGTAGTTATTAAGACTTTTGGGCTAAGGGCAAAAGGCTCTATAAAATGTGCCCACGAGTAGGAGCTAAATGAATACCAAATTATTAAAGACGAGCGAGGGAACGATTATAACCTCTCCTCGCCTGTAGGTACTTATTCACGACAAAAAGCTCGTAATTACAGATACTTAAGTACAGGTAAAAACTCCAATTAAACTTTGTGTAAGTAACGTGTTCAAGTTTTTTTATCGTTTATGATTTTATTTAGGCACATCAGAGTACGATAATACAAACCATATAAAGTACGATGATTACATTCAAATTTTAAACATCTTAAAAAGACGATTCAAAGAAGAAGACAAATTATTAAAAACTTGGTCCACAAGGTCGGCGCGGCTGCCGGTGTAAGCCTGTAGCACCTATGAATAATATAGCCCTTCTTTGTACTTTAAAAAATTACAAGAATGTAGACAAAGTTATGTATGCGACTGTACATAATTAGACACTAATAATATACTCGTGTTTCTTTATGAAATTCACCTTTCAGATTCACTTTACACTACTCTTATATTAACTATGTAGCAGTCACATAAATAACTATAAAGCCATGCTAATACGAGTATCAACAATCTGAAACTAACTCCATCTGTTTATTAGTTTTCAAGTTTCAACCACTGAACCGAATAAGACTCAATTCAGTGTGAAGATTGACCCGAAGAAGGACGTAACTTAACGGCCTCCGTGTATGCCCGACGCTGTACAAATTATCGACACACATTCTTAACTCAATATCAACTAAAGTATACGGTAATAATAGCTATCGATAATTGGAAATGAGCTGTCGAACTTTGGATTATACGTTAGACTACGTTTAATCCGAAAACACTAGTAATTCTCAAAGGAAAGAAAATGTAAGTCTACGCAGACAGAGTCACGTGCAACAGTTAGTCGCAAATATGTATTGTATATGTGTACTGACATCATTGCTCAGCGGCTGAAATCTATTAGTGAAATATTTAAGGTTATTGCCCGCACGTCAATTTTAAATTCGGCACGTATTCGCCGGGATTCTTGATTGTAATGATATACCTAATTAGAACTTAAACGCAGTTGAAAGAATTAAGATTCTACCTTGAAGTAATGGATTTGTAATTTGAAAGGTTGTTGGCAATTCCAATTCGGGGAATTACCAATTTGCAATAAATACATCGTTGGAGTTGAAAAATAAAAATTAATTCTAACTGAATACGACTCTCACTCATATTTAATGAACCACGTGTAAATTTTATAATTTTGTAAAGTACCTATGCCTGTGATTATTTTTACATCTGTGGGCAAGTTTATCATTCAACGTACTCACACGTCTAGTCTAACTTAACCAACTTTAAAAACTTTAGAAAGCTCTTAACTTCAAAGCTGTAATCCGATTATACTGAAACTTGAGTATAAACTAACTCGATCAAACTTTCAACTAAAAAAAAACTTTCAATTCTGTTTATATTCTAGTTACGTTGCAACCAAAACCAAAAATACCAAACTTAGTACGCGCTTTTTCTTGTTCCTCGTGCCGGATTACCAACCTAACTTAAAATTAATCGGATTAGTATAATTTGAGTCGGACTATTATAATTATTTCTCACTACACATACCGTAGGTTACTTTAATATGAAACTTAGCTATTTACAAAACAAACTTGATTATTTACCGCAATACGTGCAGACTGTATTGACAAAGCAGATTTCGCCGCCCCGAGCCAACCACAATAGCTTAATCGGTCATTATCACGGCTTAGCCGGTGTAATGAAATTATTATAGCCTTATAATGATCCCTTTGGGACGTGGTGATAAGTAATTGGCGGTCGTTGAATAGTTACTAAGATTTTTTCACGAGTAATGTGACATTAATCAACAATTTAAAATTATAAAAAGTTTTACAATAATATCTAAAAACGAAAAAAAGATAAAGCATTACCCATATTTAATTTTTAAAACACTTAAAAGCGCCCCTTAGCCTTTTTAAAAACTTTTGTAAACATCAAACACTTCGCGTATTTTCACAAAAAACAATATCCTAGTTAACGTGGACCCGGGGCAAAAGAACATCAAATTTCTTTATTCAACATACCTAAAGTACCCGCTTCGCTGCGTCTACTTAATTCAAACCTTTCCAAAATACCCGCACATTTTACCCTATCCAACTTTATCTCGATGTTAACAGTTCACAAAATCACTCCCCAATTTGGGCAAACAAACGCCGCAATAACAGACTTAAAATTGAATAATAAAGCAGCATGCCAACTAATCCAATCAGTAATTTATTATTCGCCGGAACATAACAGCGCGACCATAAACTTGTACAAGTTACACTACAGAATTCCCTCCAGGCGCAACATTCGGACAAATGAAAATTCCAAACGATGCATTTGGAATAGCGGGCGGTGCGCGGATATTTTAATTCCCTTGGCCGTTGCGAATCGGCGCATGTTTTTTCATTAAAACGCATTCAATACGACGACGGAGCTTTGAAAAAGCGGACCCTTTCAAAAATATTTCCATGACATTCCGCTTGGCGCAGCGGCGCTCGTGCCGGTTCAATCTTTTTGTGTCAGGTTTTTTACACAATTCATATCAGGTTCAACAGCAGGTTATTTATTGTTACAATATTGAAAATATAAAAACAAACTCTTCATGTAAGAAAAATGACCAAAGATTTGTAATAGGTATTAGTAATACTACTGCAAAATAGTTTTAAAAAAAAGTTAAATATTTCGTAAATCTACAAACTTTCTGTTGAATGAGTGAAAAAAGATAATCATGTTGGTTGCGTAATATACGAGCGTAGATTATTAAATGAGGCTGTAAAGCATATTATCTGTAAGAAATAACAAGTGTTTAATGCCTAACCATGTCCAGTCACATACAAAAATATTTAAACTTTGCATTTATACAAAGTACAAAAACGGCTAAAGTAGCAGCAAACTTGAACTCCACAAGAAATTGAGCATTGGCGTCACAGCAAGCGCCACCAGACGTACGCCTGCCACGTTCGGCTGTCCGTATTACAATGGCCCGTGTGAAAATATTTGTTTTGTTATTTTTGTTTCTATTATCATTCATCTCCAGATTCTCCAGTTTAATATAGTATAACGATTTTATAAAGTAAACATTATAAAGCACCACAGAGTACAAGAACGTATAGTAAAAACATTATTTCTTTTAGGGAACTCTAATACAAACCTGAAAAAAATACAAAAAGAAATAGACAAGTACTTTAATTAATCACACTGGGCGAACCAAAACGGTAATCGATACTAATAACTCCGTTCCTAAAAATAAGCTCACGACTTCGCAGTCGAACAATGAAGTCATTATAGGTACAGAAGCACCGCTGTTTTTTCACAAATTCGAATTTTAAAAATATTCTGAATTCTTTGAAAGAACCATGATTTTTCGTTGAAAGGTATTTAAGTTAAAAAATGAATATAAGAAATAGATTAGTTTTACGTTAAAACGTAAAGTTGCGGATTTATGTAACCACTCTGATGTGAGATGTATAGTCACGGTTTTGTCTATGTAGCGTTTCGAGTTGTAACTATTACACCATGTCGATCTGATTCGTACAATATTTTGGTCTAATCTAGTTTGAAATATTAATGTTAATAAGACATCTGGATGCATACATAACATATATATTTTCACGTCTGTATTCCCAAGAGGGGTAGGCAGAGATTCAAAAATCCAGTGCCACGTTTAGCAATTTCAGGATAAAATGACCCAGAAATTCTGATTTAAAAATTTTTAGACAAATAGGTACCATTGTTAAAACTAGGTTCTTGATTTAGGAGTCGCGCATTGGTCGTGCGGATAGAGAGGTGGCGTGCAGCCGCCGTTTCTCTTAGATTAAGGGCTACGGACTAGCCTGAAACATGTCGAGCTAAACTCGATTTTAAACGCGAGTTTCATTTAGTCTCACCTTAGTTTTATGTTCAATTTCAATATCAATCAATCGATACATAGTATAAAACAAAGTGATATTACTAATGTGATGGTGAAAAGGCTTCTAATGCGATTTCGTAATTTTGTAGTATGTTTAATTTAAATCAGGATTGCACCCGTGCGAGGTCGCTAGTCAGGTATAAAATCAGTTGAAGTCGAGAAAAGTATTTCTATTGGCAAGTATGTTTGTTGAATTTGGAGTGCAAACTGTCGTCGAGTGGATCGGACGGTCGCAGTGACACCCACAGCCCTCTTACCTCACTGAAGTAGCTAATGAGTGGTTCGCGTGCCACCACACTACTTTACGCTTATTTATACGGCCCAAAACAAACTCGACTCGACATTCAAATGTTCTAAGGGCGCGACATATCACTGTTCATTATGAGGAAGAGATTCGAAACAATTATCAGCCTAGAAAATTAAATCAAATACAACAAAAACTAAATAATGTTGATAGTTTTTGGAGAGATTTTTAAAATTGGCGAATTCTGTTATACATCAATCGTTTGAGCATGTCTGATTTGGAAGCTTATTGTAACAGTCTAAAATGTAATAGGTAAATATACGAAGGCGAAAAATTGTCAGACCAAAACGACCTAGGTTTGACAAATGAAAAATTGCCACGGTAATGCCTCAATTTTTCCGTGAAATGAGTCGCGGGTGAAAAAAGTTTGCTTATTACCTTCCTGCTAAATCAGCCCGGAGTTAATTCGGGTGCTTACGTAACACTAATGACGCGGCTAGTTTCTAACTCTAGGATTGTTTGGATTTTGTACATTCCCTCTTTTATAGCATAATGTAACATTTTTGACAGTTTGTTTTGAAAGCAATTCTGTTCCAGCAAAATACCTAAATCCATACATACATACGTAAACATCACGAATGTATTGTATTGTAACTCTTTTTTGCACTGAAAACAAGTTAAGGACCGTATTTACACTTGGAATAGGCAGAGAACACGAAACGTTACTACAGAAAATCATGTCTCTTTCGAAACCATTTTAAGAATATTTTTTTTAGGTTTTATGTTCGATAAGAGAGGAATATGATCACTCATATTCCTCTTTTATCGATACCATGTTGGTAACCAAAAGCATACTCTTTACTTATTGTCTTTAGTCGTCAATTACAATATTAGTGGAAAAAATTAAGAAAATTAGATAGCCGCTTTTACCTTTTGACCATAAATAAACTCTAGAAACATCCTTCCTTTTTTAATAGGTGCATGTTTTATTTGTTTCAGATAAGCATTACAATGGCATCCAGTGCTACGTTACACGAACAAAGGAAAAGGCACATATTTAGAGCCACGATGGCAAAACCAAAGGATTTATGTAATAAAAGTACAGAATCTTAGAGAATTTCAAATGCCGGGCCAGAGAGGGACAATGTCATAGACATGTATAGTCTCTTTGGCGTGGCAGCAGCATCGGCACTGTTGCAGTTACTGTTTTCTATTGCAAGTAAGAAATATTACATTACTATCAATAGTATTCCAATATTTACTAGAGCAGAGAATCTGAGAATAAAGCTAAGAATGATGAATAAGGTTCAAAACCCTATGGTGGCAGATGTTTGTCCGATAAATTCAATTTTATGTTTTATATTAATAAGTATACTAATAAATGGTGTATTGTAGAAGTAAAATTGACAGGCAAAAATTCTTACCACGTACCTACTCGCCAATTACAAATTTCATAATCTATTACTTATCCGTTTTTGAAACCAAGGATGAGCAGGAATGAGTGCTACCATTGTTTGAAATTAATTTTACACTTAAAATTTAATATGTATTAGTACGTATATTTGAGTGTCATTAAGGTAACAGTACTCTATTTCAAAGCAATGTGGGTTAAATTTGGAACTAAGAGGGTTTTTCTTCTTCAGCGAAGAAATTTAAACAGTGTCACTTTGAAATGGAGTGTCCATGCCATTACTAATAATACAGTATCAAACACTCTGACTTATACCTACCTGCCTTAAAAAGTCTTAACTTTCGCTTTTACCTTATAAAAAATATAATAATATGGGATTCTTGGGACAGTATTAAAATATCAACAGGTATAACCGACGCTGCGTAATTAAAATTACTTTAAAAAAGCAATAAAATAATATCAACGTAAGACATTTAAATCGAAATGATTCCTTTTTTATTCAGGTACTGTCAGACTTTCAATTTGCATATCTTACTGATATTTAAATATTCTTTATAATCTGCCAGCAACTTATAGTTAAAACTTGTGGGCAGCTGAATGAATAGGCCTATTAAAGCGTAAATCTTAATGAATGCATTTTCAAGTGGAATAAAAATTAAGGGAAAATGTAAACTAGTTAACCGAAACAAAGAAAAGGCCAGTAATTAACGTTTTATCGCAGCTTAGTCCTCCACCTGGCATGCGGTTAAGCCAAGTAAAATATTCCTCTACAAAATAAAAAGCTACGGACTTCATGAGACGAAAAATATATTTTTAGACCGGTTTTTTTTGATATTACTAAAATATATGTTGTATAGATTAACCAGAGCTGGTAGAATTTTAATTATATTTAATTAACTAATGCAACAACACTATTCTCTACTAAACAACCAACACCTTATTAATATTACTAACACCTTGTATTTGGTGATAAAGAAATTTTATTGAAATGACTCATTATGTGAAACGACGATCACAGAATATTTAAGACGTAACACCGTTTTTGTTCGCTTACTAGACCTATGCTATGCTAGACTATTAACTCTTACCACAAGTCCAGCAAGTAAAGTTTACAGAAACTGTCTCTAAAAGGGCTATTCAAACTATGTTTCATAGCATTATAGCATACCTTGCTAGCCGCCACAATGCGTTCACGCCTTCGTCTGCTGATAGGCCAGCTGCTCCTGGTCTTGGTGGTCCATATAAAATGCCATCATGTCCCTTCATCCGATCTTTAAAGCGAAGCATAGAATTCCCAACGCGCTAACACCTCGCATTCGCAAACTCATTGAGATGAACATGATGAGGTAGTCGACAGGGTTTTACACGTACCCTAGCTACATCCAGTAGTCTTAAACTTAAAGCAACACGCGCGCGACGACAAGCTCGCGCTCTAGACTATCTCTTATTCTAGGTTATCTGTCTGACTTCTCTAGTTAGACAGAAACGGGTCTATTCCGCGCGTAACTCTACTCGCGCCTTGCTGCGTAAAGCCAACAGCGTTCAAAAAAACTCAAAACGATAGTTTTAAGGCATGCATGGCTTACTTCGACAAATTCACTGTACAGGTGACGATTGCTCTGTAACATTTTCAGTTTAACATGATAAAACTCAAGCATTACAACAGTCAATGCAACGAGCCGAACCGCTCGATGCTGCACTGACTGTTATATTGCGTGAGTTGTATCATTAGATACAATTTAACAAAATGGTACAAGTCAATTTGTCACCTTACAGTGAAAAATAATAGAAAAATACATTATTTTCATATTAACTTAAAACAATTGTAACTTAAAATGGGGTGTGTAGGGATTGTGAGAGTAGTAGGTTTATGAATGTGGAGAATAAATAGGAGTGACAATGGGGTGTTAAGAATTTTACTGACTGAAAAATCTATAATAATATTCATAATCCAAAAGTGTCGATCAAATAATTTATCCAACTCAACTTAGTATGAAATTCTATCTCACACAGTAGTTGGAGTGAGATAGTTTCATATTAAGTTGGGTCGGATAAATTGTTAGTTATTTATATGTATGTATTGGCTTTAAAGTTTTTATTTGAAATAAATCATGACAAAACCGAAATACAAACGGCCAGACCATTTAAGTTTAGTAAAATCAACTTTTCGTAAAAAAGTAAAATAACATTTTATCGAGATTTGAAAGTCAATTTCAACCCCGTTTACCCTTTCCACGGTTTACCTTTTCGGAGCTACATTTTAGTTTCATTAGTCTGGCAGTCGTGGAGCAGGCGACCGCGCGAAGACAGGCGTCAGACGCGGCCCGGAAGCAGCTGTGTCGTTCGTGCTGTTTGCCAATTTATCACTAAGCTGATTATATATAGGCGTTCCTCTGACGTGCTTTATGACCTTGTTTGCTCCCACGTCTCTCCTTTATTTACACACCTTTTAAATCGAAAACAAAAAGGTGGTGTTTATCGCGAGGCGAACGGAAGCGTTGTGCGCTCGTTAGGTCACTTTACTTCAATAAAACCTGTGAATTTTATTACAGACGACTGTGGACAGCTACATACATACATATTCTCACGCCTGAATTCCCAAGAGGGGTAGGTAGAGCACATGAATTCAAAAAACCAGTGCCACGTTTAGCAAGTCTACGTGCACTGTGGACAGCTTTGTAGTTATATTAAAGTTAATGCTTCAGATTAAACATTTTACTTGCGGGTCTTTCGGCTATCAAAGCTAAAAAATCCGCTAGCTCTGTCTTTAAATTCGTATTTTTAAATTAAATTTTGTGCATTACCGACGAGTTAAGCTTACTTGACCCACGACTTAATTAAAACCATGTTTCAGGATTAATTATAATTTCACTATTTCATCTGCTAACGTACAAAGAACGTTTTACTAGAGACTTTTTCTACTAAACTAAAAATGTGGGATTTAAAAATACACATGCATCTCGAAATATAAATTTGGAAGCGAATTGCATAAAAGCATAAAAGTAAACGTAAGTACAGACGGCGGGACGCAAATTGTTTCCAGAGCTACAATGACGAGCAAATATAAGGGTCGCTTTTCATACAACTTTGTATGGAGAGTGTCCCGTTATTTTTGCTCGTCTGTGGAGGTTTGGAGCAGGTGGCCGCACCGTAAGCGCCCGACCGCCGACAAATCCGCATACGACTCTAATTTAACTTCGCTTCATAGGGCATCGTGCTCGCATTAAAATTTTAACAAACGTTTGGATTTTAAATGAATAGCGTTAAACCTTAGTGAAACAAAACGGATGCACTCGCGTCTTTATATCGAGACTATAGAAATTATAGAGATTCCTAACTTTATGAACACCCAATAATAATCTATAGTAATGTAATGTTTACAAGCCTGTACTCAGTGATACTGTTATATTATTGTTCGATTCGATGGATTAAGATGACACATGTGGTTTAAATGAGTATGAGTATGAGTTGTAGTTTACTCACGGTAGTTTGGATAAATTATTAAACTTTTATGCCATTGTTACTATTTTGAAAAAGGCGAACACACACATTGGCAGGAACAACGTAGAGGTGTAATTCGAAACGCGTACTTATTGCCCTAGTTACTGAATTTCTGGTATTCATTTGCGAAAAAAGAGACCAGATATCATGAGCGAGATTATGTTTCGTATTTAACATCAGTTCGTAATCCCCATAATTACTATGTTGTATCTAAGTATTATTAATATTTTTGATACATATTAGGATTAGGTACATAGACATGAAACGTTACATAGACAAAGCCATGACTATTTCACGTTTACGTAGCTACTTTTTTTAGTCTAGAAGTATAACAGTGACAGAATAACTTATGTCCTTACTTTTTTCTTACGACAACTTTACTACGAAAGTCAGTAATGGTGAGGTGTTATTTTCTAATTTAATGGGATACAAAAATATCAATTTAAACTTTATCCGTTCTAAAACAGTCATGTTCAGAAACAAGCACAAGTACAATTTAAAACAACGTTGCAAGTAGTTGTAACAATGTTATCATACTAAAACTGAAATCGGAGGATTGTTTTCAGCTCCTAGTGCAGGCAATATAGATTTTACAGTGAAAATGCAAAATGAGCAATTTGCGTGCAGTACCGCGAGTCCCAGAAGCATACGCGCCGTTTCGGAATTCCGCATTCTCTTTTCGGTAATCAGAAGGGCAGTGTGTGGCTGTTCATAAAATATTAAGATTAAAACGTATTAATTATAGTTGTATGGATATAACGCACCGATTCAACGGATAATCTTGCAACATGTTTTGCAACATTGATTTGTTTAATATTTGATTTAATACTAGACTGGTATTTTTACGCATATAAATTAATTTCTTAATTTGAATCGTTCTTGTCAACCTTTCATTTAGATACATTCATTTCATTTTGTGTCTTCATTTGTATCTGACGTGGGTAGTATTATAAAGTTTCCACCTACAATACATGCCAATGGCCTCGAGCATTTCAATCTCACAATGTTGCAACCGCAAACAATACACTATTTAACTAATAGCTTTGAAGTTTCTGAGCATTCACCTCCCGAAATACCAATAGCCGTAGCAAACGGCGCAACGAACTTCGGCTCATCGCTCCAGCAGAAGCAATTTGAGAGTCATATTTCAATAACCAAGGAGGTCCATTAGGACGATCACCGTTACAGATACTAGCTCACAAATGCAATAGCGTGGTATTTGCATACGAGTCCGCGGCGCGATACGGTTTGAATACGTAACGTGTCTGCATCAACGTGCACCGCGAGAATACCGTTTCATAAGCCACAGCCATATTTCGTTGTCTGTGCTATCTCGGGCGAAATGAGGAAGGTAACCTCAACCATGTACTCGTTATTTTACCTAGTGATCCCGGCTAGGTCGCCTTTTTGCCTAAATTCGGAGGGAAATGTGTTTTGAAATTGTTTTGTGGAATTCTCATTCTGTGCAAATTTTCGTGTTGCCTGAGCCAGCGAAATGAGAACGCAGTCTAATAATTACATAGAAAATCTCTTGTTTTTACTATGTCTTTAAAAAAAATGTTACAATACCAGACCATAAAGTTTGCACATCAGTGTTTCGAAAGAGAATTGGCGTCACATAAGTTAGAGAGAGACAATGCTATACAAAGCTGACGTTAGCCATGGAGACCGATATTCAAACGTTATGGTGGGTACTGTTAATATCATCCAAGTATCGAATTTTTCTTCAGTCAAATTTAAGCTATGTCTACAACATCGAGTACTTGGACATTATAGGAAATTTAATATTTTTCCCATTTTTATGCTACACCATAATTATAATTTCAAATCATATTATAATTCTATGTCCACAATGCATTAACTAAGGATTACATTTGGGAATTTGTACGCAAAGTACTACAATAAACATTTTTGTTCACTTCTAGCTAACGCCTACTAGCTCTGTGACCCGTAGACCTCGAGCTAAATTTTAAAGTTATAGTCTGCTCACAGATCCCAGAGGCGTCCATGTCTAAGCAGAGGTTAAATTTATTGCGCAAATCTGGACTAAGTAGAAACACCGGCACATTACTGTCTTGGGATGCTGTTTTACTAAATGTTCACACTAATTAACTTAGTAAAAGTAGCTTTTACAAGCGTGCGTTTTGTGGTAGGATTAGTGAATCTGACAGATACATGTTACACTATTGCTGTAAAGTACGTTACTTGCAAAAACGATGATTAGGAAAATATAAAAGAAAAATGTCACGGGTATCACCATCAATAAGGTATACATCGAGAATTCTACACGGGTATATGATATCCACATAAATAAGAAATCACATCCTGTCTTCCAAACATTCTTCGCGTTTTCTGATGAAAAGAACAAGTCCGCTATACATTATTAAAATTACCCGCTCCACCAACGCTTTTGTCGGCAATGCTGGCGACAACGCGGGCTTGCACATGCCACGCAAAGAACATCCAATGCACCGTGAAATTGCCTATTTTCCACGTGAATTTTATTTATTTATTTCATACACCGATAACAATTTCGCTCGTCCCGCCACGGCTCACTGCATCGGAAAATCTCTTCCATAAGCGAAATGCAACTGAATTATAAAATGTCACGTTTAAACTTATTCGCGTACTGTTTTTTTCTGAAACCAGCGTTAAAACAACTTCTAACAAAAGAGGACACATTTTAAAAATGATTAATTAATCCTATTTGAAAGATTCGCGAACTTTGCATTTAAAATTCACGATAATTTTAAACACGAAAAGTACAATGTTTCGAGTAGTGCATCCTGGAAAAGTTTATTTTGCACTGTGTTCTCCAATCGGAACGGTGTCTCATAGACTTTAGAGTCGTGTTTAATTCGCGTTCGTATGCAAAGATATATGCTTTATATCATTTGGCTCATTCAAAACGGAAACTGATTCATTTCCGATGCTCGGTTGAGGCTCTTTGTGGGGTGCGTCGGCGGCGAATTGCTAACGTTTTCAACATTTGATTGCGTCATCAATACCTTTGGAAAGATTATGAATGTGTAGGAACATGACCTATAAAAGTCGGCTGTTTAATTTTAATAATTCGCGTAGCCTACCAGTAATGCATGATTTCCACCAAACGGCCGGAATCGGAAAGAATTGTATGGTCTTTAAACGATACTGAACCTTACGGTCACTGTGTTTAAGTCTACATTACCAAGCACCGTACAAAAGCTAGGTGACGTACGTCGCCCGCGACCACGGAATACAAAAATAAGCTAAAGTAGACTTAAACACAGTGACCGTAAGGTTCAATATCGTTTAAAGACCATACAATTCTTTCCGATTCCGGCCGTTTGGTGGAAATCATGCATAAGGGAGACTGTTCACGATCTAGATTCAGTTGTTGGTCGTGAACTGATGCTGACTGGCATTTCCCAGGCGAGCACTTCGCGCTCTCACGGAGCAGCCGCGTCTGCAAAACCCAACAATGCATAAACATTTCAATCTTAAGCTATTTCCATAAATAGATACCTTTCCTTCTTCACAAATGGAGAATAGAATATTTGCGTTAATATTCAATGACGAGATTGTCTGAAAACAAATAATTGCGCGGTTTCATATATCATTACGATGTCCACTCCTCACACAGTAAAATACGATTTCTATATTTATAGGAACAAAAGTTAAAGTGTAATTAAAAATTTTAATGACAATTTGAGCAGCACCTAGCATTCACTTAAAACCACTGCAGATCAGTAAAGTTGCTGACGACGGGCAATTTAAGACAACTTTACGTTTTGCATTTAGTCGGAAACCAAAGGATGACGATTCCTTGATACTTAGAATATTGAGTGCCTACTTGGGATGACGTTTGCAGTTGTTGTGTCATCACTCATCAGAGGTCAGTTTCGACAACAGGACTGGTTCGCACCATTGAGTTTATTGGAATTTACGTACTTATTAAATCGAGTTTGATATACCACGAACTGTTTGGTGGAGGAAAACATCGTCAAGAAATCTGCACATAAAATCGTACATTACGCCTGTAATCCCAAATGGGGTAGGCAGACCACACAAAACGTAACATAGTCAAAACCATGACTATTTCACGTTTCTTAGCTACTTTTAACTCAATTTTTGGGTTGAAATGTCGATGAAAGTGGCTTAAAAATGTCTGTTTGTTAGCCTGTCGTCCAAATTCGAAATCTTGTGTGATTTTCTCAATCCACACTGGGCCTTGTTCATGTGTTCATGAACTACAACCTCATCCCTCTGATGTTGAAAGGAACAAACAAACTGGACAAATATTTTTATTCAAAACACCGCTTTACATCAATAATTTAATGGTATCACTGTTTCTATCATATCTTCCCTCGAATACAAATCCGCTCACCGCTATGGGGCTGCATTGGCGTGCTTGTCTCAGGTGGTATCGCAGGCGGCAAAGTTGCCGTAAGCCGCTCAGAGCCCGAGTAAGCTTACGTAGGCTTGCGAACTCACTAAGTGCTGCCCTACGGCTCGGCATGAGACGTTTGTGACTTTTAAATGTAAAAAAAAAAAACAAATATGTATCACGATATATTATCTATTTTAAGTATATTTTTTCTAACAAAAAGTAACTTCTTTAGGTAAAAAAAAATAGCATTGTTAATGATTAGTTTTTCAGTGAAAGATTTCTATGAAAGTTTGTGCCAAATTTTGTTTCTAAAACATTGATCGAAATTTAGATGCTGATGCCATCTATTAGTTTCGTCAAAATATTTAAGGTTGTATAGAACCACACACATTTTCAAATTCTAAACGTTTTACAGCTTCAAATAATCCCTAGAAAGTTTATAAATATCCCAACATTTCAATTGCAATGTTTCAATTTACATAAAAACAGAAACGAATACCTACATAATACAAAGAGCTGTCTGCTCATCCGCACTTTCGATAAAAGCTGTAATATATTCAGTGTGCAGAAACGTGTTCTATTGGGAGCGTTTCTGCATCTTCAAAACTCAGGCGGATCGAGAACTGAGTACTAACCGAGTAGGTACCGCGTAATGCGCGACTGGAAAATATTTCGAATAAATGAAAACGTATTCCCGAAGGCAGGAGTTTGTTGAGTAGCATTAAAAGATTAAAAGTCGACAATTCGCTCAAGCTGTATCGAATCGAAACTGGAAACGATCTCGGCTCAGCGACATATATTTGCGATGCAGGCGGCGCGTCCGCAACGAACTTCGCCCGGCGAATGCAAAAATTTAAATTAAAATCATAAATCAAGCGTGTATCGAGTAAGTTTCGAGACCGGTGTATGTTTCGAATGCACGCTTCAGGATACATTTTCAGTGTTCAGTTCTGTTTGTTTTGTTAAGTTATGAAACTACGAGTATCTCGAATAGGAATCTCTTGGCGCTTGAATTCTAGTTAAAAAAGTGTTTTGTTGTGTTGTCTGATAGCCAAATGGCTATTTTTTATTACTCCAGATTTAAATAGTACGGCTATATGATTTTACTTTTTTTTTTCATTGTTTCTAATACATCACTTAATTTAAATAACAGTTTTCATTCGCTTTTATGTTGTCGCCTCAATAAAATATCAAGTTTAATTACGTTTATTTATGTTTACATATTCATGGCTTCATTAGAAACTATGTTATCTGTGGAATGTTTTTCGATAATGCACAGAACAAATATTTATACATATTTGTTTTATCCTAATAAACGCAAATCATGCTCAAAAGATAATTATATCAAGAGAGCCTCGTCTGAGTATTTTTGAATTAATTGCTTTTAAATATTATGAGTATCATAATCTCATAATCTTAATTAAGAGAACTCCAGGAAGCTCAAATTAGAAATTTTAATCTTCTGGAAATCCGTCTCCCGTAATCCGAGCGCGTTTATAGCGTTGAAATTCTACGTTTTTTATTCAACAGTACCATTTTATACATGAAAAGCGTAAACGTATACAACCATGTTTGAGTACGTTTAAAGTGAAGGTTCTCGGCAAGCCAATTAAGCAAAAAGTGGTTGATTTCTGTACAAATTAACTTGCTAAGCTTCTTGATTCTGGATTTTGTATCAATTTAATGTTCCAGCATTGAGTATACATGATCGTGAGCCTTTGCATTAGTAAATATTTTGATAAATATTATTAGTAAGCTTCATATTAAATTGCGTTTTAGTTTAGCATAGTGGCTACGAGTCAGCTAAAACTTATTCAAATAATGACAAACGTAATATTCAACGTTGAACAAAAATAAAAATAACTATCTGCGAAGTAACACAACTCTAATGTAAGTCTTAATTTTTTTAACCAAAACTGATTGCCAATCAAAAAACAATACAGAGTCATGTTTCTTTAAATAGCTTGAAAAATACACTAATTTCCCAAATTTGTTCCATTGCAGTTCCTTTTAAGCGCTATACTCGTAACTTTCTTTACGAAAACAAATTCAAACCTAATTCAAACTGTAAGCGGCTTCCTCATTTCTTTATACTCGCTCCTCGTTCACGCCCGATTCAAAAGTGACTAAGAAAAGGTCCATAATAAAATATTCCTGCCATTTGTTACCGCTGGCAAGCTGTGTATCCCCGCTCAATTATAAGTCCGCATATTTATACCACTTCGTACCTATACTCAGTGATGTTGTTACATCCACGAATGTAGAATTTTGTTTGTTCAACAAAATTACTGTAGCATGCTCGGCTACCCTCAGTATCCTTCTGTCGGGATAGATAATTAGACAAATTAAACTTGTCTAATAATAGGTACCTAATTATTTTATTGTAAAATTTTGAGTGATGAACTCAATGACTTTAGACAAAGTAAAAAAAATGTCTGAATAATTTAATAAGGTTTTTTTTGTGTAGTGCGACATGTAAAATCGATTCAATTCGATCGATTCGATTCAAGTTCCTTTCTGAATCGACTACTATACAATTATTTTTAACGATTTAAGCTACAGCCAATATACCCATTTATATGTTATCAATATTGATTTCTTCATAAAAAAGCATAGGTATCAATAATGTCATCGACCTGCCTGCTGCATTGCGATTGAAATCATCAAAATTGACAAAATAAAAGTATTAGGGAATTCGACGAAACAAAGCCGATTCCTATTGAATAGATATATTTGTGTCACTAACTAAGACAAAAACATTGTAGCACAAACGTAACAACAAAACCGACATCCGTAGCACCGCTACGAGGCTACGGCACTGCTACGAACATTGTAGCCACGTCTCTCCCTCGGGCTTAAAATGAAGTATGAAGAATTTATAAGCGCAGGGCACGTGCTCGCCACTCGCACCGGCAGGTGTTATGCTCATAATGAGAATTGTGCAGACTTAATTAGAGTCGGTTTGATTGCAGCCGTGGGCGGCGTCAGCTGGGAAGAATGGTGGACCTACGATGGCATCTCAGGTGAGAACTTTGTGTCATTTCAGTATTTTAATTTGCATCTTGTGCATGCTAGTGACGTAGTTAAATGTAGAAGTTAGTAATTAATAATTTGGTGCAGTTTAAGTGAAGTTTGAATGGTAGATGTTTCCTTAACACCGTATTACTATTTAATGCATTTTTGTCACTATTTTTTCCTCAACTGTCCCTAATACTGGTGGTTATCTCAGTTTAATAATAATTAACATCAAAATCAGCTTCTCATCACAGTAAAACTAGTCTAATCAACTAATCTCTGTCATTATCTATCCGTCAGTGCACTTTTTCGATACGCCCCAGTGTACAAATTGCAGATTAATATGAACTCAATCCATTGACCTACCGCAAACGCCGTTCGCCGCGAGCCGTATCAATTCCTCGATAGCATTTTTACCAGTTTACGTGACGTGAAATTTATTCGGGCGATTTATCACGCATTCATATCGCGGTACTGGCAAATTGTGAGGTGTGTTATCGTGTCACACTGCTACTTATATTACGGGGCCGTGATTATTATTCTGTAGGTTGTCTTGAGTGTCCGGGTGCTTTCAGAGTGAATATCATTTTTTTGAAGGTTAACAAAATCGTATACTTACCTAATTTCTTCACCATTCCATTCCATTTTTAATTATACTACTGAATGATGTTAGTATTTTAATGACAGCAGCAAGAAAAACTTTTTTACTTTGACTCCTTTTTCAATTGCACTATGATTGTTGTGTGTTTTGTAGTAATTTTTTCTTGATACTTTATTGTATTATACTCCAAATTTACAAATTAAGGTTACCAATAGGTACGTTGGACATTGCAATGCTAAATTACCTACGTCATTGTAGAAACAATGACTAAAAATAAACTTTAAGTAACTTGACCAATCACTAGTGTTCTATGTTCAGTGTATGTATGTCTCGTGCTCATTTGTTCGCGCATAGCTTGCATTGCAACTTGTAGGTAGCGGGCGAAGTAGATTTAACTTTTTAAGTAGCGTGTGACCACAACGTCCGTGAATGTTCGCGATTGTTCTAATCACATCAGCAAGTTGAGATTAGAAGTTCAGTTGTTTGTAACAAACAAACAAAGATTTTAATGCTAGTAAGTTAGTATTTAGTAGATATTTTATGTTAGAAGCTGCCTGGTGAAAATTTTACTGTCAAACCGTCCTATACAAAACAAAGTATTGACTTCATTTCTACAACAGTTTAAATACAATGAGTTTTAGCAGCACGCGTCCAATCTCTTCTTAAATACTACTTTAGTAAAAACTGTTCTTTATATACCTAAAATATCAATTATGCTGTATTTTGGGCCTGCGACACACGGATATTGTCGTTTAAATCATCAGTAAAGAGAGCCAAAAGCAGAAGCATTTAAGGCGAGTGCGCTAACGCGTGGCCATAAAGTGGGCGTGACCGCATTGCCCCGGCTTACTCATGCAATTTTCAAGGTCGTAAATAATAAAACCGTGAACGCGTTCCAAAGCACTTTGGCTACTTTCGCGCGTAGTTTTCCCTATTGCAATACCTTGGGAATCCGAATGGTTCTCGTTAAATTTTGCTATGCGTTCGCAGTCGTGTTGTTTTTTAGAATCCTGCTAGATCAAAAGTTGAATAAGGATTAATGAAAAAGTTGAAATTATTTTTTTACTTTCACGGTCTTTTTCACGGTGATACGGCGACAAAATATTGTGTTGGCACTACATACATACCTATATCACCCTGTATCCCCAAATGAGGTAGATAGAGTACATGAAAGGCTACGTCGACAAAACCATGATTGATATTACGTTTCGGCATCACTTCCAGCATATTTATGAGATTTTAACGTAAGAGGTACAATAGTTCTAGGTTGCTAGCCTGTCGGCTAAAATCCTTAACCTATTATTTACCTATTACGTTTTTTCCTAATTCAAGACATTTTTTTATTTCAGTTAGTCAGTCTAAGTTGTTATTATTGTAGTCTTATAAGTTATGAAAATCTAACAAAGCTGTGACGTTGTTTCCGGAACAATCATTATTGAAGCAAGCCAAACATAATCGACACCAGTTCTCAATAGGGATAATGCTTCCATTGAATTAATATGAATAATTTGAACACCGGATATCAAGTGCTGGCGACAAAGCGGCCATTGTCAGGGCATCATTACGGGACGTTTCAGATCCATCTGATTAAAACCAACTACATGTTATGGACAAAACAACGATAAAGCTTGAGTTAATTATGAATTTACGTGTATTCATAAAAACTGCGCGTGACTCGTGTTCTGCATATTATATTAATGCGGGCTGGTAAACCGAACCTTCTGTCGTGGCTGTCATTAGTTCACCATTATCTAAATTTACACTAGTAAAGAGAATCGTATGAAAAGTATTACATTGTAAGTTTGCCGAGAGAATAAGACAGTAAAAGTCGATCGTGCGCCGCAATGAAAGTACATAATTTTACTTTGACGTGGAGATTCCCGCATATTTATTTATAACAATTTAGAATAATTGTTTGGCATCAAAGGCTTATCAATATTAAATTAGAGAAAAATTGTTTTCTCACATTCTAGAGGTATATACAATACAATACAATCCTGTTTATTGAACACCAGAAAATTAACAACACAGTTTGGATCACAGAAATTAAAAAGCGCGGAGAGTAATCGATATCTCTCAGTCAACTTTTATCAAATAATAATGTAAAAGAACAAATTTAAGGACCGTATCGTTAATTATGGAAACAAGTAAAATACTCGTAATTTGTGGGAACATTTTATATTATAGGAAAACAACTAAA
>BHDV01065436.1:240743-252671 GCA_005406045.1 Adoxophyes honmai
AGGATGTTCAAATCAACATCGATCTTAAGGGGGTAGACCAATTTCTTGGCCCACTGTACAAGTTTATTTTTACTGGGAACTTATTTTATTCGTAGTGAAGTTATTAAACTTTACCCTTAAAGATGAAGATTACTTTGATGTCTATTCATTTATTTTCCGTGTAAATAAAGTTAACATTTTAATCTCGAGCGCACACAGTAACAACAGACGACGTGTTTTCGACGACACTATTAGTATCCGTTCTTCAATTTCATACATGAAGCTATGAAAAGAAAATACAGAATTAATAGAGTGGTGTATCACTTGTTTAACTGAGTCGTTCACCTAAAACGCGTCACACACTAAGCAGATACAGTAAGATATCTGTTACTGAACAGATGTATGTCAATTATTGCTCCCTATACAATCACAATCAATGAGCTAACACACACAGCGCAGATTTACCGTCAAGCATCTGTTGACAGCGGCATATGGAAAAATGGCATTTATACGCAGATAAAATATTATCGTATTTGCGTAGTCTGTGACGGGCCTAATGCGGTCGCCGTACGTGTTCCAAACTACGTCGTCGGTCAACGAACGTCGTTTTTAAACTAGCTTCTCCGCCAACTACCGTCACCTGGTCGTGCTGCGTCAGTTGTCGCTCGTCGAATGCTCCCGACTAAGTACACTATTCTTTACAGTTTTGCGATAACCGCATGCGGTCATTAATATCATTAAGTTACTATTTATTTGAGATTTATATATTTTAGATACAACAACAAGAACAAAAAAGACAAGAACAAGAGATTGCAACAACAACAAAAAAAAATTTTCTTTCTTAATTGCCGCTTAAGAATGAATTCTGCAGATAATATTTGCGGTTGTGTTGTCGTCTGCGGTCGAATTTAAAGACATGACCGTAGCAACATGATGCAACGACATTTTGGTAAAGACTGCTGCTGCTGCGTCAGGTTGTGATTGTAATGTCACATTTACAATTTCAAAAGTTAGCTGCACTAAAACACAGAATAGGAAATAGTTCTACGTATAGAAAGTCCACCCCCGAACTTGATTAGGCTTAAAAAAAAATGCTTTCTCTTTCTACCAATACCTGCTTGCAGTAGACCTTTCATGACTCGACAGCGGAGCGTTTCTTAATTCAAAAGTGGACCTTCCCTTAATAAATCTTCTCCTTTTATAAAATGTCTTGTTTCCTAGGTCCTGCGTTTTGGGGCCTCATCAACCCAGAGTGGTCCCTCTGCAACAAGGGCCGGCGGCAGTCGCCAGTCAACCTGGAGCCGGAGAAACTACTCTTCGACCCAAACCTAAGATTTTTACATATAGATAAGCATAGGGTAAGTGTTTGAATTTGGAACTCTGAAATATTATTATATTGTTATTATGGTTATGTATATGTAGGTGTGTAAAGCTCTTTATTGTACATAACATACTAAAATGGCAAACGTCGGAACCTTTACACAGTACAAGGGCGAACATTATTTATTCGTTTGGAGCACTCTCTGCTGACTTTCGAGCAATTGACAAAAATAATATGTGAATAAGTTTATATTACACAAATGTTACATACGTAGATTTCATCTATACAGCATATTAAATAAAAAGTATTATGCCAAAAGTGCATTGGAAAATGGACTTTCGGTTTTTTTTCAATTACCGCATATCTTTAAAATTTACTGTCGCTTAATTTTAACAATATTCTCAACAAACACTAAAACAAGGAGCATTATAAATTAAAATAAAAGGCATAAAAGACATTACAACGAACGTAATTAACCTCGTTTGCTCGACCCACAACTTATTTTTAAAACAAGCCAATAAATTCCGTTCTCATTACGAATTCAACATTTATTTCAAGCCGTTAATCAATTTGTTTACCTCAATTTATTGCATCGAGGCGTTTATTGCCCCCAGATAAATGGACTGATAAGCAACACGGGTCACTCCGTGATATTCACGGTGGAGAATGAGACCCGACACCATATCAACATCACCGGGGGCCCGCTCTCCTACAAATATCAGTTTCACGAAATACATATACATTACGGTCTTCATGATCAATTTGGTTCAGAGCACGCCATCAACGGTTATTCCTTTCCCGCTGAGGTGAGTCCTTTTTATTAACGTCGAAACAATACCGTTATCTTAACTGATATTAAAGTTTAGGCGTCCGTCGCCCAACTAACAAAGTTATTAAATCTTAGAAGAGCAACTGAGGTAACTGAAAATGGATAGAAATTGGTTGTAATTTTATGTCCTTAGCAATAAGAAGTAAAAGTTTTCGATGCTACAGCAATAAGCGGCGTTTTCAATCTTAATAATTATGGCAATAAAAGCGAAAAGCAGGATATCGATCATTATAATTAAGTTGTTAAGTTCCCTACCATGCGATATTAAATACTAAAGTGCCAGAGAATGTTTTGCTAGAAACTCAATGCTGCTCCAGGCTGCTTCAGTACATTTCTTCTTCTGATACTCATATCTATATTCATGTGATTCAACGTTAAACATTTACTCACTACGTGTGAAAGTAAATAATTGTCTCTGTCGTAAGTTACACAGCGAGGTAAATACGTTACGTCGACAATAAATTTTATCAGAGATTCTTTCGAGAGGTTTCAAAAGAAGGCGTAACAGATGTTTTTACACGCATCGGCCGCCTCTCAGAGACGCCGAAATCCCAAATGTAATCCCGACGAACGACTGCGAGTCAACTGAAGCATGCCTCGTGTTTATTTATGTGACAAATTCTTACGCAGCCACTTTAAATCCCGAAATCATGTGCTCGTTCTTGTGTGAATCCTTTTACTCTTATTTTTATCGAGCATTCACTTCTTACACGTTGAAACTTTATTTTTGGAGAATTCGGCAGACCCATTAAGATGTAGAGTTACTTATTTCTAATGGCATTAAATAAACAAATTCAAACCGTTCACATAAGTATTCACATCATTTCAATGGAGTTAAATGGCTGTCTTTAAAACGTGTTGTAAATACATGGACTTAACAATTTACATTTTGTTGCAGATTCAAATATTTGGTTTCAATTCGCAGCTTTATTCAAATTTCTCCGAAGCTTTACACAAAGCTCAAGGGATTGTTTCGATCTCACTTCTCCTACAGGTAAACTTTACGTTATTTTACTTTAGTTCAATTGTGCATAAAATATTATCGAAGTGACTTTACTCAAATTTTATTGCGTACTCGGTCACTTATTACGAATACCTACATTTTGCCAATTCATCATTATTTTAGTAGATTTACTTAACAAGCTGGAAGTAAAGTGATTCTTAACTAACTAGTCTTTAGAAAAGAAGCGAGTGCATGCGCTTTTAATGTAATTGAAATTATCGACGAAGTGTCTGGGCCACACCTATTCATAGCTTTAACCCAAACTGGGGGATTAATTAAGGAAATTGGAATTTTCTGCGCACCATTGGATTAGCCACTAAAGCTATTAGTTCAAATTAAGACCCGGGCGAAGGTAAAAACTATAATGCCAGTCACTTTTAGGGTCACTACCTCAATAAGGGTGCGTCTAATTGCTTACTAACTTTTCCACTTTATTAAAGTTTTTCGAATGAATTCATTTGTAATTGGAAATAGATTACTTTTGTTTGAATTATACTTCGGCCAGCCAAGTGTCTAACTAAACTTTTGTTGTTTTCTTTTACGTGTCGTAATACAAGATTTTTAAATCGATGTTACACGAATACTTCAGTGTTAACTGAAGTCGGTTAAAAACCGCGTTTTCACAATCGAAACGTGGTCGATAGTGAACTTGTCACCAGAACTTTTTCTCATACAAAGCCGTGACTTCTTACGTCACTGAATTCAAATCATCAGTATCATCATCTAGGTTCGCGTTTTTAGCTCATTACACATCTGAATAATTTTGTCGTTGTTTCAGCTTGGAGATTTATCTAATCCTGAGTTAAGGATTTTGACTGAAGAATTAGAAAATATTAAATATGGAGGTACGCTGGCCAACGACTTTGGCTCTTCCTTATAACATTTTTTTTTACTTCATCATTTTGGGACACTCGTCGTTGTTTATGTCAAATTTCCATAACATGTTAAGCTTAATTCAAAAATATTATTTTCGTGAGTGAAGAATACATATCTAAACACCCATCCGTAATAACTTTTACATTCATATTATTCGTAGAAACTAGTTGAATAAACATTTGTCTTAATCTAAGTCGGTATTTCGTTTGATCTTCAGAAAGACAATCTGAAAGTTAATTACAGCGAATAATATTTTACCGGTACCTATGTTGGAAGATTTCTATTAATTATAAGCTCTTGTTGACGTTCGCTAACTTTTGTAGGAGCAGAAATGCCTATAAACAAATTGTCGGTGCGGGGTTTGCTCCCCGACACGGACTACTACATGACGTACGACGGGTCCACGACGGCGCCGGCCTGCTTCGAGACCGTCACGTGGATCATCGTTAACAAACCCATCTACATCACTAAACAACAGGTATGAACAATCGTCATAGCTAAAATAATTCTATTCACGAGTTTTTTATTTTGTAGTCTCATACCAACGTATGATGACAACACGCATCGAGTTGCTGGCTCATTCGGACGTCTTTGGTTTGGTACAGAGTTTATCTCGTTTGCAACTTGGTATCTAAGGCTCAATTCACAACAGAAGAGCGGCGAAGAGCGGCGAAGCGGAACGCTGTGTCAGTGTCATGACAATTTCAACTTAATTTTCATTATTATAAGACTTATTATCGCATGAGAAACTTTAATGATGCGCGCGGATGCCCGCGGATCCGCGGGAATTCCAGCGCATTCCATAAACGATGATGTGCGACTGCGCGAGCCGTCGCGTCACGGGAATGCCCGAGGATGCTCGAGTAGTCGCGAGCGGCCGCTGTCAATATCCCGCCCAGAGATCTTGGACTTCCTGCGCATTCCAGCGACTTTTCGAGCAGTCGCGGGAATCCTCGCGCCTTCTCTACGGAGCGGGTCGCTGCGCTTCGCCGCCCTTCGCCGCTCTTCTGGTGTGAATTGAGCCTAAGTGTTTGTCGTTTTTATTTTATTGTATCATTTTAACTCCTGTGACTCTCCACTAACAGCACATCTCAATTTTTAAATAGCAGATAATAATACAGATAAATATAGTAGACAGTTATGACACCACACTAGATTATACTTAGTATAAGGTTATTTTAAGTAAATTGTGAATTACGACAACGTTAAAATGAGTACGCAGCTTTTATAGCGAACTGTAGATACGTGCAACATTTGTCTAATACATAAACTGCATGCATCACCGGTGTATTGCGCACCGAGCAACGACCGCGCGCTCACAGCCCGCTAGACTGCCAACAGTTCACACTACCACTTAATTTTCCCAACGCAAACGGAAAACATAAGCAATGATTTATATTAACAGCCACACAACGCGGCACTTTCAGTTTACTTTTAACACGTACATAATTCACGACGGAGTCTTTGTCTAAGGCGAGGGACGTGAGTTGTTTATTGTAGCGTGAGCACAAATGAAAATGTTATTACGCTGCCCGGCCACGGCTGAGCACACAGAAACTGCGGCCCTGGATGCGGTAGCCGCGATCATCCGTCGCCGCTTCCTCGCCGAACAAAACCTAGTACTCACTGCCTCCAATTAACACGTCAACTCCGGCCTTAACAATACGAGCCCGTGTCGTAATGTATGAACTTAAATTTTGTCTTAGTTGTACTTATTTCATATTCAAAGTTGTTAATTAACTATGTGGCGAAACAAGTTTAAGTTATAAATGAGAGCATACAAAGCTGGGAGTTGGAGATGCAGACATGAAAAGAGATTATTAAATTTATAACTGATCAAAGTGAAGCATATTTAAACAGCATCGAGATCTTCCTTACACTGTGTGACTTTCTTACACTTGTACCTAAGATCAGATAGAACGGATATGAGTAAAACCGTGCATCCTGCATGGCCAAGGCTCATATTGATTTCCAACTTCACCCAGCAGTTTGCAATGTTTCAACGTAACTTACACAAAACCGCTACGAATCACTTGAAAGTTCATTAGAACTTACTATCAAAGTGTGGTAACCACTTCATTTCTGTTTATATTTATTAAATCTGATAACTCGTTAGAAATATTTTTTGCGTATGTTAGCTGCCCGTGTTGCTTTTGGAAATACCTTCCATCTACATACATTCTTTATTGTAATAGAAAACTAAATAAATAAAATTCTATTTTAATCTTCTTGCCCGAAACAAAATGAGCAAGGCTTTGTCTATACAAGTGCTAGATGCTTTGCTTACCCCTCTCTTGATTTTTCAGAACTTATATCTGAAATACTATAAAAATAAAATTTTTTTTTGAACATCATTAAAAAACACTACATCCGTGACTGCTTTTTAATCTCAAATTTGGCGTCGAATACCTTTCAAACACCTTAAATTTACGTCTCATTTAAACTCGAGATATTTTTGGCCGTGAACATCATTTTCTTTTAGGCCTCTTTTCTAATATCCCCTGTGGTTGCGTGCGTGATGGCCGTTAATCCAGCCACACTACTCCACTGGCATCGAAGGAAGAAATTTCAATTTACCTGAAATCGCTTGCCTTTGTACATGTTTACAGCGTAATAACGCAAACGGAACTTTCTGTTATCGCGTCTAATAATGCTAAAGGTCTCCGGAGTGAATGCATCGAACAAGAGGTAACTCGATTATGGAGTGATACGATGTCGTGCATTTTTACTACCGGTGTACGTAACACGCCGTTTTAAATAAGATTTTATGTTATTTGTTCTTTAAAATTTGAAAAGCAATTTTCTTTTTAACTTTTTAAATGACCTTTAAGAAAATTTCCGTTACGTAATTTTTCTTTAAGCGCTGCGTAAAAATCTTGCATAACTAGAAGCATAGAACTTGTATTTTCAACGTTTCCCTCTGCATTTTACTTGTTGCGGTTATCTGTAATCCTATCTGTAATTTAAAAGTAAATCAAAAACATTTATTTTATTATAGTTTCTGTTACTTCTTAGTATCTAATATTGACAATCATTTCTTTTTATCCTCCAAAAAAAACTTGAACAACGTAATCAACAGAGACGATCCCATTCCATACAATTCGCACCATACCGCACCAAACGTGCTCATTACTCAATCTACCGCACAAGTCGCGGAGTACAACTTTGTATTGTTACAGTTGCACGGCCTCAGGCGTCTGATGCAGGGCGACGCGAAACACCCCAAGGCGCCGCTCGGGAACAACTTCAGGCCTCCGCAGCCGCTGCACCACCGAGCAGTCAGGACAAACATCGACTTCGACCTGAGCAAGGTAACGTATGCATTAATAATACATCTTCATATTGAATAGCTAATTACGGCGCTTGGACTAGCTATTCAGTTTGCTAAGTGATGTTACGGTTATAATGATGATTATGTTTCGGGGTTAGAGTAATACCTCTTCGATTCTTCCGAGGCTATCGTAAGAGGCGATCAAGCAACCTGTCACTATTATAAATCTTTTTTCTAACTTAAAAGTTAAAAATATGCTAAAAATAGCTTCATAGCGTGGAAAAGTTTTGGTTCTGTTTTTAAGTGTTTTGTGTGCTTTGCCTACCTACCTCATATAATTATGCGTGATTGTTTGCATGTATGTATGTCAATTGTTGCTAAGTATATCAAAAGTTCAATTCTGCTGTATTGGTTTGAGTAAAAATGGAATAACTTGCGTTGATTAAAGAAAGTAACAAACGTAAAGCTGAAATAATTCAATAGTGACCCAATTTGAGACTTGAAATAATTACGTATTTGGTTAAAATTAAAACAAACTGATTAAAAAGCTTTTTCGTTTCAGTATCCTGGAAAGACTTGCCCGAGCATGCATCGAGATATGCATTACAAAGGTGAGATGAGAATTATTTTTAAAACACGATTTTTATGACAACCTCCTGTACTTTGTGATTAATCACTTAACTGCAGTCTGTAATTGCATAAATTGTAATACGTTTAGTTTTGCTTTTTTATTAACAAATTATTATTCAAATAGTCCTTGAAACTTTATCAGTAATAATCTTGACTTATCAATTGATTAATTTCTTTACAGCCAAAAGTTGGACTCAATACTGAAGACTTAGTTTTATGATGGGGATTCATCTTAATTATAACGCTACGTAGAAGTTATAAGCCGCAATTATAATTAATTTTGTACATACCTGTGTACAGTCTTGTGGAAATATCTTGCTTAAGGTAATTATAAATATAGAGTGTAGACTCAATAAAATAATGTAAAAATATCATATCAATCTAACATAATCAAGATTCAACTACTAGCGTAATTGTTTTGTAGATCGATTAAAAGGAAAATGTAAAATATAGTTTTTAGTAAAAAACTTTAGATAATTTATTGTAATTTATATAAAATGGCCTCTTAAACGTAAACACGTACTTTCGGATAGATTTGCCCTTGCCATCGGGTTTGCTATATTTGCGTACCTTACAAAGTAGTGATTACATAGTGTATTAAGATGTCGATCTAAATATATAAACGGTTTTTGTATCCTTTACACAAATAGGTCGTACATAAGATGTTTAGTAGTTCCTTAACTTTACTGTTATCAATTATCAGATAATTTTACTACCTACGCAATTTAAGACGAAATTAGTTTTATATGTTTTCATTTCAGTGAAAGTAGCAAAAATGATAACTTGAAATCAAACTCAATGAAATTGCATATTATAAACAAGTCTTGTTTCTTTTCCAAAGATGCTCTTTTCAAGTTCATTACTAACTTTATATATTGCTGTAAGCCATATAGCTTTAAATAAATTAATAGAATAGTAATATAAAAGATAGCATTACGTGTAGCATTCTGAACCTATCATACAAGTAAAAATGTATTATCTATACTGGCTTTGTTCTTCCCTTATTTGAAAAGATTATAATTGTTTTATTAAAGATTAATCTTTGTTTTTATTACAAATAAAACCTTACACCTTTGGGGACCTTTCAGACGCCATCATACTAAAATATATTCAGCTACTTTCGAACTCCGGTGCAATTTAGGACAGGGGTGGAGAAGTGTTAGAAAATAACCAAAATAGCCTTAGCCAAAAATTGAGCACAAGCCAATTTTCTTTAAAAAATTAAAACACCCGAATCTGTTTTATTTTTCTTTTACTGATAACATTTTTAATTATTATTATTATTATAAGCCTGGGTTTGTGTCCCACTGCTGGGCAAAGGCCTCCCCCCATGACTTCCATTTTTAATTACATTTGCATAAACAACATTTGTAGTAAGAAGGTCGCTTAGATAGAAATAAAAAATGTTTTGGTTTAGATCTTCTATCATAATAAATACCTTCATTGAGCAAAAATATTCCTGTTTTAAAGGAACTTCACAAAAAAATCGTTTGTTTTTTTTATGTACCTACTGATTTTCTTTAATTTAAGAGTAATGGGTTAAAAAAAAATGGGATGGAAGTTGGTATTGGTTATATTTTCAAACGCACTGCTGCCTCCGTTCTTGTGGCACTTTTTCTTTCATTATCATGTTTGTGACTAGATTTTTTAGTTTCAACTGCGATTTTAATGTATGTGCGTGCAGCATCCCTATGACCTGGTGGTACCCTGATGTAATTGTGGTTATTGAAAAATACACTTTCACCCGACAGTTTTCAAGTCTGTCTACTACTTTTGTGATATTTTCAGGAAAAAAATGTTATTTGTTATTTTAATGAGGAAAAAAGAACCCCAATAATTCGATACGAAGCTTGTGATTGTACTCTTGTGTTTCTCCGTTTTAAGCGCATAAAAGATGGAATGAAAAATAGGAAAAAAAAAAACAGAAAGTGTTTTAAAAATACCGTGGCAAATTATAAGAGAAATGTTTTTGCAACACCATTCTACCTGAAAGAATGCGTACTAAGAAATAAAACAAATGAATCCATTACCTTTCCATTGGAAACTTTCTCACCGCACAGTCAAAAACTCCGCGATCACAAGTTTAAATATCCTTTACGTCGCAGTCCAATGGAGTGGAACCGTCTGTTTTAGTGTTTCCCCCGCCCTTGAGTTTGAATAAAAAGCTCATTTGAATTCTATGAGAATCGAAATTGCTCTCTTTTTCGCTGCAGTAACTTAATTTAATCGAGTCCCATCACAAAATGTCCATTTACCTTCGAATTGGATGACTACGTGATGTAGACGTGGGAGTTAGAATCTTTATTCCAAAGATTATACGGAGGTTATGTGAAGTTGCTAAACTCTTCTGCGGATGACAACTTTGCTACACTGTTTCAACCGGAGTTGCGTGTTCGAGTACAAATATAAAAGCGAATAAATTTTCTGATGATGTAATTAAGATACATTTTTCTTCTACTTTACTTTTTTGTCACTAGAAAGTACCTCATCCTAAGTCATTACCATCGCACAGAGACATAATACAATGCCAAACTGGTTTCATAATATCACTTATGTTACGTGTAACATTTTATACGCCCACTCCGTCTATGTATATCCGTCGGAGATAGTGGAGTATACATTTAAAAATACAAGCATGATGTTTATGTATAGCCACCAATACAAGTATTAGACACAATAAGACTGTATAAGTTTAGTATCTGACAACTCTATTGTTAGAGGAATAAGACAAGTCAGATATCCTTGCACGCGTCTACGTGACAAATAATATTACTGGTAACTGTATGTATGTATGTATCTTTTACTATATTTATTTTCTCCTATGTCCAAAAAAAGTTTCTCGGTAGTCTCGCTAAAACTTAAGAACAGCTGAGCTGGCTTAAATTATTTAAAAATATATTAACTCTAATACAAGGGTAGTTTAAAAGAACATTTTAAATTGAATAACCTAATATAAAGCCCTAAAGCGGTACGAAGTTTGCCAGGCCAACTAGTAAATTTAAAATGTTACAACTCGGAAACTTTGTACCAAACTGAATGATCCTTAAATATTCATTTTTATTGATTAAATGCATAAGGATCAAAACAAAGTTTTAGCGTTCCCCATAAGCACGCAAAACTAATAATATTATTTGGATGTTTGGCCGTACGAGTTGCGATTAAGATATCACGAAATAAATCGCTCGATTTTCCGCTCTGGAACGCGAGTCGACGTTATTGGAAAAGTTTCCCTCGGCTAATAGACTTACACAAATTGAGTTCATTAAAAATAATATAATCGGACATAAACTCCCTGTTGAATCTCGGGCTGGCCTTTGCAAACATTAACTTTACACTGCACTTACGTACATTTGTTTCTTTAGGATGTTACGTTTGCATGCGATGTTTGTTTTGAGCTGTAAGTTGGTGCTTTCTCGTATTTTCTGAACATAACTGAGTATATGGAACTGAATTAGCGTATAAAACCTTACAAAAGCAATTGTAGCATAATTTTTTTTATAATTGCAAGACGTCTCACATACGTGCACACCAATTTTTAGGTTACAAATAAATAAAAAAAACACGGTTACCTGGTCACCAGGAAGCTTTTCAATTTTATTGCTCTTATTTCCAGCTAAATAGTATTGATAACAGTAATCTTACTCGTAATTATTTAATTTACTAAATATAAACGCAGCGTTGTTTGCGTTATGCCTTATTATAAGCTGGGAAAGCCAAATAGTAAAACAAAATCTTAATTAATCATGTCTCTAGAGAGTATTGAAAAAAATACCCTTATTCTTCTAGAATCACTGGAATCGTTGAAAAAATTGCGATCACAGATTATGCATCAATGGATTTAATATAAATAATATACGTACCTACCTGATATGGATCCATAGGTAACGTCTACATTTTGTCATAAAAAACGTCTATTGATCAGAAAAAAAAATGTACACAGACATCTTTATGCGATGTATTAAAAACAAATAACGTGCCCTTAAGAGGAAATGGAGCGGTCATATTTTGTATGGAAACGT
>BHDV01065437.1:0-39503 GCA_005406045.1 Adoxophyes honmai
TATATACTTTTGTTTTCTTTATTATGAGCCCTGAAATCCTACAAGACGGATTCAAGAGGAGCAATTAACTAATGATAAAAAAAACTAGGTAGGTACAGCTTTTACACTCTATACTACAGAATAAATCAGCGAATAAGTATCAACTTTGCAAACGATAACATACAATACTTGGGACGTATTCCCAAATGGTGTAGACAGAGCATACGCACCGTTACTTAGATCAAATCATAACTATTTCACGCTCCGTCGTCATTTCTAGCATCATTTTAGGTTTGAAGCAGATGGAAGAGGTATATAAGCGACAGGTTACTACCCTGCCGCTTAAAATGTACCTTAAACTTTTTCCTTAGTCGCCTCTTACGACATCCGCAGAAGGCATGGAGAGGTGTTATTCTTCCCGACACCACGCATAAAACTATAAATCTCTAAACTTAGCTATCTCTTTGGGACCGTCCAGTGATAGCACAAAAGATAGCCGATAGTTTGCCGAAAAATAAGCTCGCACGTACACTAAATGTGCTCCATATTTATCTGATTAGGTTCGTTACCCCAGGGGCTGGCAAACAACGGCCTTGATCACGGCACCAGATTATTCCGTGACGGCAGAATGCAGAAAATGTGTACTGTTGTATTAGAGATGGCAATAAATTCGGAACGTGATAGCGCGGATAGGGTTCCCATAATGCCGCGTCCCCGAAGCATCTTGAGAAAATTGGAATCAAAAATCTAGTTATAAAATGGGGAGATGTGCATGCCGGCTTTGTGGCGAACGGTTGGCCGAGTTATTGACTTTGCTTTGACTTTTTGAAACAGTTATTGCTTTAGGAAATTGTTAGATTCTCCGCACATACATCACTTCACACTAATAGTATGTATAAATGCAAAAGTTTGGGAGTGTGTGTATATGTTTGTTACCTATTCACGTTCAAACGGCGGGACCAATTTTAATGAAATTTGGTATGCATGAAACTTACACGTAGGCTACTTTTTATCCCGGAAACGAACCTAGAGCCCGTGGGATTGCGATAAAACAGTCTACGTAGTCGCAGTTGTCGACATCAGCTAGTGGGTAGGTACATAAACATCACGGCCTATTCCCTGCGGGGTAGGCAGAGACAAGAGTGCCACTCACATCTATTCTGACATACTTCTCTCGCTTCATTTACATTCATCCCTCTTGGTATAAATGCTCGAAGGTTTCGGGTACTTCTATTTGGCCTCTCTTCAAAACATATCCGTATACCTAATCTATTTTCCGTGTTTTTGTAATAACTAATGTAAGTATGAGTACCTAACTACATGATATAATTTGTATGGTATTTTATAGTAGTATGATCTCTATTTGAAAGTGTGAAGATTAATAAATTATCGGGTCCTGCGGATACCATAAATTATTGTCACATTTAGCATCGGATCACGTCGTAAACAGTACGCAAAAGGTTTTTCTTAGGTAAGTTATCTTACGGCACGTCACAATATTCAATCTATCGCCGAGTTAACTTACTAGCGATGGGAAAAAACACAAAAGGCTACTAAACATAAGACATCTGTCATTTTCCTATCCGTAGCAGGCAAAATCGTCGACAGACTGAAGATTGGGACCGGGAGTTAGTAACTTACCTATAAATATTTTGTTAACAAAATGTAGAGCAATGATGACAAATAAATAACAGTTTATAATTCTCTCTCCAGGCAGATGTTATGCTTTTTGACACAGTTTTCCACAGTGAGAAACCAACTTTCGGAACTTCGTTAGCGCGATGTATAACAGTTTTTGGCAGATGATGACGTAGACGATGTTTGTCGTAGAAGTAGGTATTAGTATTAGTACTCTATAGTGACTCTAGGTATTATAAAAATAGATAGAATCAGAAACAACTTAAATACGGATTCACTAACCTAACCTCAAAATTTAAGTCAATCATCGATGGCTTAACCTACCAGAGCGTCTAGTGTGTTCAGTCGTTAACGAATTCGTTTGCGAGTTATCGCAAAATTGTATGGAAACCGACACAGCGCCGACGTTTGCACAACTGCCACGGTCGACACGTCTCCATACAATTCCGCGATAATTCGCAAACGAATTTGTTAACGACTGCACCATCGATTTGAACACACTAGACTGGCTTAGCACGGCAACACACGCAAGTCGACTCGCGCGCGAGGAAAACTAGGTAACTGTCACTTTCTGACATCTCTGATTAAGCAGTGACTTAGTTGATCTATTCGCGATTTATATCTCTAGTAAGCTAAACCATGGATAGATTAAATATCGGGACGTGACGTTTGGTGGTTTAGTGTATAAAGCCTTAATGTCGGTGGAAATTTTACGATACATTTTTGCAAAGCCTCTTTCAAGTATAATGGGTTCCGGGCGACAAACGACGCTCAACTGAAGTTGTTATGCTCGGGTAACTGAAATAATTCGCGTTTCTGGGACCCGATAACAGTCATTTTTTTACTGTTATGATTTCAGTAGGTATGAATTGCATTAAAAGCGCGTTTAAAACACCCAGTTTGTGAACAATTAAACACAAAATGACGATTTAAGTACTGGCATTAATTACTTCAAAAAAATCCAGGCTGAATAATTTCCATTGAATTATTTCGTCGCTGTGTGCAGGTTTCCTCCGATGTTTTCCTTCACCGATTAGCTCGTGGTAAATATCAAATTCGATTTTTCGCCGATAAATTCCGAAAAATTAGGAGGTGCGAGCTTGGGATTCGAACCCATCCATGTCCCTCTGCATGAGAGGCCACAGGTTTGACTACCACCCAAACCGCTAAAATTGCTTGTAGTAATATTTTTAATACACAAAGTATCGTTTTTGTTGGAATTATTATTAAAATAACTTCAAAGATTCGATTAAACTTAAAACTACTTTGAAAACTAATTTAATTTCAATAAAACCTGGGCTTTACCTAAATCTAGTTCAACATCACATCTTCGAAAACATTAAGTCAACACTACCGAATCCGAATTTAACACCTATAAAAAACCTTTCTTCATTTAGACTGGCAATAGGTCAGCACAAAACTTCCACAGCGTTCTTTAAACCCCAAAGTTTCCCGTTGCCGTCAAAGAAAGGCTACTAAAGGCTAGAAATAGATCTGCGGCAGACACGTTCGCTCCATCTCGAGATATATTTTGCAATTTCATTTCCCACGGGAGCAGGGCACGGTTTACGCGACACCTTATTCTTTAGGAAGCTTAATATTTTCCGCTGCTTCGTAACGTAATCTTGAGTCCTGTCCGAGCGACATGCAATATAGATTATACTTTAAAATGGAAGCGAGGTACAAAATGGGGTGCACTGAAATATTGGAAGGATTATGTCACCCGAGCGCCGACTTAATAATGCTACGTGGCGTTGCCCTCGCGACTCGTACGTTGAATTTATTCTTACGACCCAAGTTTCTGACCGGTTACAATTTTCAGTGTCAAATTTGTCTTTACTTTATTACAGGTCTTATTTTACTTTGGAGATTTTGTTTGAAATGTAGTTGAACGCAGATATTCAGAAACTCATTACGGAACGATAGGTAGAGATATTTGAGGCGACTAAGGAATTAGGTTAAGTTAAGGTAGGTATGTTTTAAACGATAGGCTAGGAACCATTCACAATTATAAAAGACGTTTATGTAAGTATTAGAGTTACGATATTTAGGAATACAGCAATTAGGAATACCGCATTTAGGAATACAGGTGCGATGTAAGTAAGATGTGTGTCATAATTTTGAATGACGATTCATTGCAATGAGATTTTGAAGCTCATACAGCTACCTAAACCTAACTGACTTCTCTACTAAACGTAAGCAAAGGGTTAAAGGAATTATTTAGAAAATGGCAATATGAGTAAGTAAGTACTCATATGTTTTGGAACACGATTCCGTCTGGAAACATAAAACAGGCGGGATAACCAATAAAATGTATACTCAGGGATCACTTCCCGATTTGGGAGCACAGTAAACATTGTAAGAGAATCTATTCGACTGCTCTCTCCTAGTGCATGAAACAACTGGAAATGAGACGATGCGATCTGATTTGTTTGGCATACATACAAAGTTGCCCATTGTTCAAATGCGAAATCGATTTCATGTCCTGAATTGGGAACTTATTTCGTATCAATGTCATACTTTTGCCAATAAAAGTTACCTTAGCATAACGAATACATCCAAAGTACACACCCGTACATAGCTTGTTGATGGGTATCAATTTCTAACCCAAGTCGAAGTGGAGCATACATACATTACATACAATTTAATAGAGAGAAGTTGCTAATTTGTCGCCTAAAACATACCTGATTAGCTTATTACTTTAGTCTTGCGACATGTAAATATATGTGGAAGTGTTTATAAAATCCGCAGGCACCATATAGCTACCTACTTAAGTATCTACACAGCAAACCTAATCAGCGATAAGTACTATAACACCTATTCACGGCCCAATTACACTGTATCCACGCTTCCGTCACAAATGAACTTCCTCTCCAGACTAATCAAGAGAACGCAAAAACCAATCTCAAATCGTGCCGCAGCAAATGATCGAGTCTATAAAGTTTCGTACGTGTAGATTATTCGTCTACTTTGAATGCAGCAAATATGTGAGCGGCGAGTGCACTGCGGCACATGGTATAGCTAGCTAGGCAAGTTGAAAAGAATAATTTTAGGGTGTATTTTTTGCTGCGGCCAGCGGCCGGTCGGCGCTCGCGTTTTATTGCACACTATTCCGGCGAATAAACGCGGCAGGGGGGTTTAATGGACCGGCTAGGGGGTAAGGGGGGCCTCCTCGCTGCCTCTTCTCTGTATTGGATGCGAGTATTCAATATTTTTGCGTGCGAATTACAGGCTCGAGGCTAACCACTAATCAGAGGGGCGTAATGTACGGCTTTCAGGAGCACACGGACTCTGATCTGATGAAATCGTGGCTATTTTTAGTTTATTAATTACGGCTTTGAGGGTTCTCGAATATACACATGAAATGAAACCTCTGGAAATACATACAATCACGCTTACATTGCCAAATAGGGTAGGTAGAGCACACGAAACACTAAATGGACAAAACTATGACCATTTCACATTTCATAGCCACTACATCTGTAGGTTTTAAGTTAAAATGTACAATTGTGACAGGTATAGGTAAGGTAATATTACCTTAACATTTCATTAGTCGCCTATTACGATATCCACGGAAGAAACCTAAACCCAATACCACACGGCAACAACTCTGGTCTGGTAACATTTCATTTAGAGTACCTAGGTAAAGAATGATTAGCATTCCTAGGTACGTACTGTACGATTAAATGTTTTCCTAAGTATTTTCCTGAGCATAAATCATTATATATACTATAGACCGATAGGTACTTAAAAGATGGTAAACAATCTTGACATGTCTTTTTATTGAAATACACAGTCTAAAAATGAAAATCGTTACAATATACAATTCAATTATGAAAGTAAATGATTTTTTGCAAACCTAAATTGTAAAATGTAAAGATTTTGATTTATAAAGTGTATGTTTAAATAAAAAGACACGTCAAGATTGTTTACCATCTTTTAAGTACCTATCGGTCTCTAGTATAGCTCTTGATTAATTAAATTACCCATTAATTTAAATAATAGAATGAAATTATTCTCCTATTGAACCTAGACAGTCTAAAAACTATTCAAGTGCTTTATATTTTATACCGATCCGGCAGGATAAAATGGCGGCAGTAATTCGGATTTAATAAAACGGGTCTATCAATTTCCATTTTTTTTTTCAGTAAAATGTTCACTTGAGCGCGTACGCCCAGTCCAGCCTGTCACGCACACTCGCTAACAGTTTCGGGTCGGCTTTTTGTTCTTGGTATGCAAAGTTATTTTATATCAATTTTGTTGTTGTTAACTGGTTTTTGCATTTCAAAGCCATCTCCATTAGGGTAGGTTAGGTTCCGGCAATTTGGCAAAGCGATATTTGAAATAGTAAAAATGGATTTCAAATTCGTTTCCATTTTAATATTACATTAGATAGATAGAGTTACTACATATAAACATACAGTCACTCCTATGTTCCCAAAAAGGGTAGACAGAGCTTGCAAAACGTTACATAGACAAAACCATGACTATTTTGCGGTTGGCAGCCACTTCAAATATAATTTCAATCTTTAAACAGATGATAGCGTCACTGCTTTAAATAAAAACGTGTGCTTTAAATCTAGATTTTAAATCGCGGACGTGCAAGAAAATTACTATTTAAATTTAATCAATTTAAAACTCGGACAAACGCAGCCGATGCACTCATTACTTCAGAATTGCAGCGTTTCCATGCAGTAATTATTCTATCCGTGATTAATTCATCTTTCCACGCTGGGGCTTGGTTTGAATTACGCGGTAGTAATTTCACGGCGTTACCGAGTCAAATTAAAACAGTGAGAATTTAATTAAATGTGTAAATGGGCTCTTGTAAAAATCGCGGCGGCTCGAGTGCGCACTGCATCCGACTCCGACGAATTTTATATTTAGATTTAGGTGCCGGGAACCGCACTCGACTCTTTTGTTGGGCGGGGAACGATTCTGGAGCCTGGTTGACGCGTAGGTTTCATGGAAAAAAGCTGAGTTAGAGTTGAGTGAAAAAAAGATAATTTTTATTATTCTCGTATATCGAACTTTATGTCATGTCTGCATTTCCAAACGCGGCAGACGAAGCGCACGAAATGCTACATTGATAAAATACTGAGTATTTCACGCTTCGTAGGCTCTAACGGCACAATTTTGAAAAATATTGATAAAAAGGGGTAAATAATGTCAAGTGCTAGCGTATCACCTAAAATGTACCTCAATCATTTCTTACGACACCCAAAGAAAAATGTTGAGTTTGTTATTTAAACCCGACACCGTACAGGATTATTGTCGAGCGCATTATCGATACTTATATACATAACGCTTGTATTCCCAAAAGGGGTAGGGTAGGTAGAGCACAGAAATCGTTGCTATACCTACCACTTTCAACTATAGACGACTGAAAATGACAGATTCTCGTAGTAAGTATACCTTGGACCGTAGTCGCTGAAAAATACTATCAATGTTTATTAATACGGAATTCCACAATGATGCCTGGTTCAATATCGAAATTATTTGAAACTAGCTTTCCGCCCGCGGCTTCGCCCGCGTGGAACTCGGTTATATTGCGGTATAAAGCACAACTATAAGAAAACTTCTCGTTTCAAACGACACACAGCGCCATCGATCTATCATCTATCGATCGGTCATCGATTGATATCGATCTATCATCGATCGATATCGATCTATCAAGCAAACTATATTTTTGTTTTCCCTCGGGAACATCAATTTTTTCCGGGATAAAAAGTAGCCTATTATTTAATCCGGACTTCTATCTTTACGTCTGCAAAATTTCAAAGCAATCGGTTCAGTAGTTACGGCGTGAAAGCGGAACAAACAAACAAACAAACAAACAAACAAACTCACTTTCTGACTTATAATATTAGTAAGGATTGAGCTTTATGACCGCTTGATTTTTACAGTGATAGTCACAGTACCTAGCAAAATAGGTAGGTACCTACTAGTTTTTAGTCTAACTCTTTTCAACGTTTGACATAACGAAACACGCACAGCCTCCGGCGATTCAAATAACGAGCGACCAACCTAGGTAGTTATGTATTTGTCCACTCCCCCATTCAAAACTAGTATCTAGTATGTACTGGCAATCCTATACAATAGGTACAACATGACATTAGTTGCTCTTCATAGTACCTACAATAAACCTTACAAAAATTAATTTCATCACCTAAAATAGTAGGTTCACTTTACTTTATCTCAGAAAAAACAGTAGAGACATCCCTTTACGGATAAGTTTTGCATAATGTGGTTTACTTGTTTGTTATTTACTAGCTGTGCCCGCGTCTTCGTCCGCTTGGAATAGTGACTTTCCCAATTTTAAATGTCATATTTATTTACATCTAATCAACCGCCTAAATTGAATAATAGGTTTCAAGCTTCAGCTTTAAAAGTGATGATACTGCCATACAACATGACATAGCTATTCCGCGGGAAAGGCGCTCTTTTCAGTAATAAAAATAGCTTATGACTCAAAATTACCTATTTATGTAGCTCCTTACCAAATTTCTTTGAAATTGGTACAGCGGTTGAAAAGTGGAATATTATAAATGAGGAAATAACTCAATCTGTCGGTCGCGATTTCGTACGAACACTACTGAACCGATTTAATTGAACTTTGGTACACAGTAGTCACTGTCTAGAGCCTGAGAAAGGACATACTCAGGCTTCGAAAAGTAGCCACTTTTTAATGTGAAAAACGGGTTGGAGGGGGTTGAAAGGGGGGATGAAAGTCTGGAGAGCAAGGGTTTAGTTATGCTTTAGACGCCAGGCTAGCAACCAGACACTATTATACTTCTTTTATCTGTATTCATACCCAAAATTATGCTTGAAGCGGCTGCAAATTATGACATTGTCCATGTCACGTGCGCTGCCTACCCCATTTAGGTACCTACACAGGCGTGACTCTATCACAAAACACTTCCCAAACTGACGAAATAAGGCTCAACTTCCGTAAATACTTTAATGAAAGAACCTTTTTACACGGTACATCGGAAATAGGTGAGCGGGCGGTCTGATCAAACGGGATGCAGGAAAACTACGAAAAGGAATCGATGTCCAGTCCATCCCCAGCGTTACGGCCGCTACAATATGCAGTATAGCGCTACGAGTGACCCAGTTTTGACGTACACAGGTAACTGAAATGGAATTGCGTCAATTTTCGTCTATTTTTTAATTGTTCGGACGCCAGCGTCATTTCGCAGCAGGTACTCGTGCAAAATCGATTTAATCCAACTGGAGTGCATTCTTGTAACGTAATAAAAGTTGCAAATAATAGAACCTGTTGTGGAGAATTTGGGAATTTCGTGCCTGGAGCCTAACTATAGATTTTTTTTCAAGGCATAGAAGATGGTTTGAGAAAATTCTAGTGAATAGGAATATCTTTTCATTCTTACAGAACGTAAAGTATCCGATGATGGTAGCCGCCTCAAAGTACGTTCAATAAGTTTTACGCTGTGGATCATGCCCCACTACTTTACCTACTGTACCTACTTTCTACCATGTAAGTGCCACATTAGGGTGCCTTAAGTCATAGGTAGTTAAAATTACTTAGGTACTGCCAACTTTTTTTTGTGACACGTAAGTTAACCGTACAAATGTATGGCTAATTTTCGTGTCACAACATAAAAGTTAGTAGTACCTTATTTTAATGCACCCATTTACGAAACTGTAACTTTTACCCGAATACCTAAGTCGATAGCTATAACGTATGTTGTAAAAGAGTTAAAAAAAAACACAACATTGAAACTTCGTCGTTGAGGTAAGTTGAGGTAAAGTCGAGCCGAGTTCAAACGACTTGAGCCGATCAACAAATCGCACGAGTTGTTTCGAAATTAATCCAGTTCGTTCAGACTCGAACTCGCCAACTAGGACTTTTGCTGAGTTAATCTGGACTCTTTTGTAGGAGTCAAGGCAGTTGCATTTAAAGTTACTTGGTTCGATTTTACTTTCTCTTAAATTCGGCGGTAGTGGCTAGTGGCTACGTAAGTTACATAAGTAGGTACATCTAAATTACAGACTGCCATGAATGCCATGATGTTGAGGAAGATAGACCTGTACTAATTATCTTTAGAGTCCGGCCGAGCTAACTTTGCAGTAAATAATATGGATAACATTGCAATCCTAACGCGTATAATTTTCAGATTTGTAACATTTTTCTGTTTTAGACTGAAGGGCACACATGGCCATGGCAATAAATAAATAAAAACAACGCACACTCAAACAGTATTGCCAAATTTTTGTCAAACGTGCAGCGTATGATTGCGACTCTATCTATTTTTTTTTTGTTCACAGATTATTACACTTAACATAATGGCTGGTTTATCAAGAGTATCGAGATTTTTTTTCACATTGCCCTAGCCGGCTTCCGTTCTACGTCAGCACAGTTTGCCGCTTCGCGATTTTCGCTTTGCAGCGTTACACGTCCATGCAACGTTTCAGCGAACGGGCTTTGTTGCGAGAACTTTCCATAATAATGCATGAATTTTCGCCGGGCGCTTAGTTTTATTTCGCGTCAGCGAAGGGCGGAGCTTTTAAATAACGTAAAAACCAGTGTTAGACAGCCTACCTAATTGAAACGTTCGACATCTTGCTTTTCACTTTTATTGCTAAAATTACCTAAGCATGACAGTAAATTTTTTTTTCGGCCTCAATATTAGTAGGTACAAGAGATCTTTTAAGGTATGAGTCTGCCCAACGTACCTACTTCACCATCCTATTTGTTTTTTTTTAATCTATACCTACCTACTGATATGTTGAAAAGAATATTAAGTACCTAAACGAGACCTGTTCTACTTTATAAGTAGCAGTATAACATCAATGGTTTCATAAGTAGTCACATAACCTAAGTACTAGGTACCTACCAATACTTAAAAGAAATATCAGATATCACGTCAACAAACGTGAACTGCGAAACGGAAATCATGAAACGGTGGCTTCATAACGACAAAGCGACAAATTGCATGCTCCACAGACATAAAATAGCTACAAATCTGAAACGAAAAAAGAAAAATTCCAAGCGGCCAGTGCTGTGGTCCGCAAAGTTTTTAATAACAGGTGCGCCACAAAGGGCGGACGTCTGTGCAATCTGGCCACAAACAAAAACATTCGTTATTACCGCGAACTGGCCGAAAATGGTCGCGAATAGTTTAGATAGACTAGACGTTGCGGAGCGCTTGAATAGTGCGTTTAAATTGCTGATAAAGCGCGAAGTAGTTTGACATCCTATCGGAAGAATAAAAGCCACAAAAACATTGATTATTTCTCAAATAAACTTTTCTGACACATCTTGAAAAATACGGATAACTCCCGTTTTAAACTTAGTTTAGCTCGACATGTTTCGGGCTAATTCGTAGCCCTTTATCTAAGAGCCGCGGCGGCTGCTGCCAAACGCGCACCGCGCGCCACCACTCTGTTCGCGCGACTCCTCGTGCTCAACGAAACTAATACCGGGGCTAGACGAATAATGCCGCAAAAACACTGAAAAATAAACAAAGGGATCTCTTTCAGGAGACCTTCAAGCTATAGACAGGGCAAGATAAATAATAGCAGTTGGATTGGATATGGATATGCGTCCATAGTAGAATAGTACTTAACCTGTCGTCTGTGTTTGATAAGGATCCTAACTCGCAAAAGTTCGAAAACGTCGTATGATACTGATCCTTACCATAATACACATACGACGGGTACTTTTGGGATCCTTATCAAACACAGACGACAGGTTAAGGGTCGTAGGTAGTAGGTACCAACTTGCTTAGCCGTCTTTATTCTGAAGTCATAACATCCGTTGAAACAAAAAAAGGCTACCTAATGACCGTAAACGAAATGACACTGGCCACAAAGACCGCGGACAAAACGAAAGGGCATCGCTGCTTAAATTGAATAGATACATTTAAAAGATAAGCAAACAAATAAGCAGAGAATAGGATGAAAACGTCAGCAGAGTTTCGCGGCTCCGAGAAAGCGTTTAATAATGAGGCCGCCTATAAACGAGGCCGTTTCTTTTTATTTTGCATCCTCAGACCGACTCAGTATCTATCTTTGTAACACGGAGCCGCTCCTCGTACAATGAATGGACTATTTATTCCACCCCCAGTTGTTGACTTTTGGATTAAAATTTTATGAAGTTAATATGATAAATTTAAATGAAAAAATCTTTGACGGCCCGTGGTTTTCAAACAGAATGTGGATTCAAATCCCGGATTACACTTATTGTGGACTAAAAACCGACTGCACTTGATTTATTTTCTTGTCTTGTCTTGTGGTCGCGCACAAAGGGTTCCGCACCAGTTCCTTCATACAGATCATAATAAAAACGCTGCAGCACGCAACGTACTCGCTGAAGACGCGTTTCTAGTATGAAGAACGCCTTTAATTATTTAACTCTGATTTATTTCTAAAGTTCGTTGTTGTAGCCGCAATAGAAATGTATACCTACGTACACGTACATACACTTAAATCACACCCATATTCCCAAATGATAAGTAGAAACCAAATAACATAGGTATCCAATTTCAGCATATTTTTTAACCGAATTCAAAAAAGGAGGTATTCAATTCGGCTGTATTTTTTTTATATTTCAATTTACTTAAGAGGTATAATAGTGACAGGTTGCTATGGCTTGTCACCTTCGCCTATAGCATACTTATCTACTATAACGTAATTCCTTAGAAGCACATAATCTGTGAAAATTTCAACTAGATGTCCAGCTATCACGGATCATGAAACACGGATAGCGGAATGGAATCCTTAATATTATTACTTACCTGGTTACTCCAGTAGGCTTGGCTCAGGCTCAGCAACACGCGCTCGTCTCGCGCGCTTAGTCTATCCTTCATTTTCTAATGTGTCTAGTTAGACAGTGACAGGTATAGACTATCTCGCGCGCGACCAGATTCGCGCCTTGCCGTGCAATAAGGTTTGAAGAGAAAAAATACGACCACATCTGTACAAGTAGTATACTTTATAGGTGTGTATCTATTTAAATAATGCTACTATTATGTACGTATTCAAGAGAAACGTTTAATTTAATCACAGGTCTTATTATGTTTATATTTTACAGTTAATTAACTAGCTAGATCAAGATATTACGGCTATTGCATCTAGTATTAACAAAGTATGTATATTACAAATAAATTAAAACTATTTTTCCATTTCTAGAAGTCTATTTACAAAATCAAACCTCGTTACTACCTATTAGGGATGTTGCAGATATCCGCATCCGCAAATGCGTGACTTCCGCATTTAATTCAATAACTGCATCCGCAACTCCAAATGCAGATCTTCGGTATTTTATTCAACCTCTGCATCCGCATCCACAGATACAAAGTTTGTGAATCTTTTTAATCCGTCCAGAAACAACTTTGCGGCGGGGCTTGCGGCCCTCGTGCTATTACAATTTACGCACATTCATGAACCGCGATTGTTGAGCCACTTGCCACTGTTTGCAATTTAGACGTGTAATCAATGACCGATGTGACAGACTAGATGTCAGCTATTGGATTAGTATTACACGACCAAGTTACAAACATAGGTAGTGGCTCAACAATCCCTGTTCGCGATGGTACATATAATCACGCCTGTGTTACCAAATGGGGTGGGCCGAGCTCACGAAACATGACATAAACAAAACCACGTCTATTTCAAGGTTCCTTTTTACATAATTGTAACCAAAACAATTTCATGATTTTTTAATGAACCTACTCGTACGCGTATCCGCATCCGGATCCGCGGATGTGAGCAGGGCAATCCGCAAATGTCACAAAATTATGCATCCACAACATCCCTGGTACATAATACCATAGTGCAACAATAATGATACTTTCTCTCACCATACGATCTCCTTTCTCTTTTCCCCATATCCAATTACTTCCAAACAGATTTCCATGTCTGTCAATCATTGTGGATCTTCATTGGGTCAGTAAACTGAGCCGTCAGCATGTAGAACAGAGCTGGGGCCGGCACCAGACTGAGGTACCACAAATCTTTCAGACCGGTGAGCGAAATGATCCCATACGCATGTACGAGCCAGTGACCGATGAGTATGACGAGGTTCCTGGGGTTTGTCATTGAGGACATGAGCAACGCTGGTGCGGTTTGGTCCACCTCCACAGAGAAATGGGATGCCGACGTCATCATTGATATTATTATTATTATGTAGGGGAATGAGCAGTCTGTAACAAATGAAGAATGATTTGATTATTAACTAGTGCTTCTTCTTTCCTTGCATTGTCTTGTTTATTGGGTATGAACCTAGTAATTAATAAAATTTAATAAAATTATTAAATATATAATTCATCCCACTGCTAGAAATATTAATTTAATTTTTATATATGAGACAGTATTGCTTGTAATATTACAAATTATATGAAAGAGGTCACAAAAAACCGATCGGGAAACAAGTGTTTCGTTCACAATACATCACCACACCACGCCGTGCCATTTCTGCTGTCAGTGCGTTTAGAGCTTTTATGGAACTTAATCACATTACCTCTATTTAGCCGCGTTACAGCTACTGACAATATTGATAGACTTAATCTTAATAGAGAATTCTGACTTAATCTTTAAAGGGTGAAAGAAATATACTCACAAATTAATCCAGCAGCTACAGTGTGTATGAGCACTAGTATAGGGTAGAAGTAAAGAGCGCAATAGATGGCCTTCTTGCCCGGATTGGGAGCATGGTAAGTCATGAGCCACGGTCTTATTGATATTGTCATCAGCAAACTGAAGGCATAGATTAGCAGGATTATTGTGTACCTGAAAAATAAACAATTTTAAATCATGATTCAGAATCACACATAATTTCAAAAACAAGTTGATTTGTTACTGTAAATATTTGTGTTGTCTGTCATCTATAACTTTACATTATTTATTTTGTTTTAGGCAACCCATCTAATTCATCCAAGAAAACAAAATTCTCAAAATGAATAATCTCATAATATTCCCATGGCAACATTGATAATTTACTTCTTGTTATTAAAGAAAATTAATTTTAACTCAATGTTTCAGACGCATCATGCATCTATAGGTTTTACGGTCACTATAGAACTGAAGTGGCGAATGAAACAAGTGACCAAGCATCCAAATTGTCGAATTAAAAGTATTTTTTGTGCGAAACTGTTTAATTAGATTCAAATGAGTAACTTATTCCTAGCCAACACAATAAGGGTGAAAGCCATTTGATAACTTACAAAGGGTAGACCGCTTCCTGTGTGCAATGCAATGTTTCTTTATAGTCTGGCTGGGGATTGTGCAGCAAAGTGTACCAATCGGAGAGGGCCGTAGGCGAGCAGACATGGAGGGCCAGGCTGCCAGTCGGGGGCAGGACAAGCAGTGCAGCCAGCGTGCCAGAGACAACTTCGAAGAAGGCTGAGATGTGTTGCGCCACTATGCCTTGCTTCCTGAAATTACAACAACAAATCATAACACTGAGCCTTAAAAAAAGAAAAACATTTTATTTAGAAACAAAAACCACTGCATTGTGTTCACCAAATCCAACAGTTATTCATTAGACACATAATTTCATATACATTGAAGTTCCCAATCTTTAGAATTTTGTCACGGAGCTTTACCCTTGTTTGCTATAGCAATACAATCAATTCACCATGAGATAGTACTAACCCCTTGCCAATGGCGACCATGTCAATAAAAAACCAGTGAAGCACCAGCGGTAACAAGACCATGAATCCCAAATACTGCCAGTCGTATAACGTAGGCTCGTCGGCGCACGGCTCACAGTAACTCGATGCGTTGGTGCGGAAACCTCGCGGACAAGCTCCGCAGTCACTCCAAGAGCCGTCTTCCCGCTCTGTACGTCCGCAATAAAGCCCTGGACACGATCTCACAGACGACATAATTTTAGACGAAAAAATCACCGTCAGTAGAAAGATTTTGATAGACGCACGCTATATCATTGATGTAAATTGTTGTTGCTATGTTACAGTAAATTTTAAACTATTTATTAGTCTATTTACTTTTATTTGTAATGTATTTTTTGGAAGTAAACAAACGCGACCACGATCTAATACACGAATTTGTCCAGAAAAATTGACATTGTCACTGTCACTGTCAAATTCAGTTGATGGAAATTCTGACATTTGCGACGTGTTTTGATGTAGCTGAAACCGCTTTCGATCAAAGTTACAGGCTGGAATTAATCGAAAAGTGTGTGATGAATGAATTACAATGTACAGTCTTCGGTATTTATCTTACATTTTGGAGTAGTCGGGGAAGATCGTGAGTCGTTTTTCCAATGAGAGTTTTGCTGAAAGTCCGGTTTTGATCTGTTGCATGCTTAGATAAATACTGCAATCATTTCTCCGAGATGCTTGCAACGAGACGTCACATGTTACACTAGCCAATTAAATTTTAGAAAATATATAGGCACCAAGTTTTTGATGCCCGCACACTAGACATAATGTTATCCTTATGTACGCCACATGGCCCACATGTTTTAATATTTCTTAGGCCAAAGCTTAGGCCTACTATTACATCAATCACAAAATGTATCCGGCGACTCCCTACAGGCGGTTAATGTTTTTCTAGCAACCAATGAAACTGTGTTTAACATAAAAGAATACATACATGCAATCACGCCTGTATTCCCAAACCGGGTAGGTAGAGCACACAAAACGCAACATAGACAAAACAATGACTATTTCACGTTTTGTAGCCACTTCTAGCATAGTATTTTTTAGGTTTTGAGGTGGCAGGTACAATAGTGTCAGGTTGCTAGCCTGTCGCCTAAAATATACCTTATCCTATGTCCTTAGTCGCCTCTTACGACATCCACGGAAGAAATCGGGAGGTGTTATTCTAAAGCCGAGACCACACGGAGTACATAACACAACATAAAAGAAAATTATACTAAAATTAATTAAAAATCGTTCGATATTTTAATATCAATTTAATAAATAATTTACACCGAGATACCTAAATACATACATAAGAAAAACATCTAAACATTTCTAGACCAACCAAAATGAGAGAATACTGAAAAAAGGGAAGTTATGGAGACTAGCACACATTTTTTTATATTTTTGTTCGATACCTCAAGTAATGAAATGAGTATCCCTATAAGATGTTGTTCGTAAAAAAATCAGCATCCTAAAATTCAAAATAATATTAAAAAGTTTTGATTAGGATTAGATAGTCTCTGTATTTTCATGTTTTGTTAAGAAGCTGTTTGTTAAATATAAAGTGAAAACTGAATCATTAATTTAAGTAACAGAATTTAGATTTTTTTTTATTTTTAAAAATTAAACAACTCGAATCCTAACGTTAAAAAGTTTGTGTGAAAAAATCTGTGCCATGATCAAATTGCATGCTCGTTTCCTATAATCGTTCGTAGGGACGTTTGGGAAGAAAGTGGCGCCCTCATTCAATAGGGTTTTTGAACATTTTTGAAATATACTTTTAATAAATTCTTCATTATGTAATAAACACGATACATTAGTATTTCCGGATTCTTGTCTGTATTAACAAAGAAAATAAATATTAAAGTTCAAATTCTCAAACTCACGCCAAAAACGGTGTTTGACGTCAAATGCAAGTAAACAAAGGCACCACACAAAGAAGCTGTCAAAATTGTCATGTCAAATTATCAATGTCCACTTTGACCACAGATACCTTTCATGGTATGTGACGTCATCAATCAATCGCAAGCGTTTCAGTCACAGATACATTATTAACGAATATTAGAAATTAATAGAACAAAATACTCTAAAAATGCATAATATTTTGAACAAAATAAAGTGAAACATGTTTAATTTTCCTTTAATCTGTTAGGATGGCCACAAATTATAGTTTATTTTTACTGTAGTCAAAGACCCTATTGCTACTCTTTTTGGTCGGACTGTACTGTACTAACTTTATGCGATCTTAAAATAACTTACATCATTAATTTTCTAAATCAGATGATTTATTTTTACAGGGCCTTGAACTTTCCATCCAGCTGTATTTCACGGTTCGAAAACCGTAGACGCAGACGTCTGGCAATATACCTCAGTATAACTAGAGAGATATAAAGGACCAGGAGTGCAGCGCTGAAAAGAAGACTGAAGATATCCAGCATGTAGTATTTGAAGAAGGAGACGCCGACGGCTGGGGAGCGCAGGTAGCGGGCTCCGTTGTGGCGTATCACGTATTCCGTCCACCATACGGCGTTTTCGGGACCGGAGATTAGGGAATCTTCAGAAACATCCTTCAAGTCTGTTATGGCCTTTCTGTACCTGTTAAAAAATAGTTGGGTTTGATAACGTCCTTGACAAAAATTAAAACGTAGGTACATTTTAACCATCATAAGTCATCTACATATACTAATATTATAAAGAGGAAAATTTTGTTTGTTTGTATGTTTGTATTGAATAGGCTCAAAAAGTACCTACCTACTGGGCCGATTCAAAAACAAAATTCACTATTAGAATGCTACCTACATTCTTCCGAAATGACATAGGCTACGTTTCATTTTGAAAAAAAAATAGAGATCCTTAGTAATCGTCAATAATGTAACCAAGGGTGTAAAAAAAATCAGCTTAGAAGTGTTATTTCTATGTTGCCCGGAATTTAACGCGAGTGAAGCCGCGGGCAAATGCTAGTAAGCCATAAGCGAGTACCACTCCGCAGTTAACGTATGTAGAGGCCCTAGCGCCACCTATCGTCGAGTAGTAGAACTTTTGTCAACATAAACTGTGAAATTTGTGTTTGCAAAAACAGCGATGAAAGTACTAAAAAAATATTGGCACTTACTTTTCGTTTGTTACAACATCAGTGATCGTGTTTTTCAGCGTATCTTTATCCAAGTCGTAAGGGTCTAGAATCACGCCACCTCCGAACTTGGTGATCTGTCTGATGAAGACAGCTCTGGACTTTACGGTTGGAAGACCAACGACGGGCACTCTGTAGTACACTGCTTCTTCCAGGGAGCGAGGACCACCGTGCGTTATGAAAACTTTTACGTTTGGATGAGCTGAAAAGTTTACGAAAATAAAAATTAAGGATAAGGTTGTTATTTATCTCTCAGGGTGATTGATACATCCTTACCTGCGTTACTCTCTTTACACTTTTGAAGGCCACCTTGCGTACAACAATATTTTTGTGATATCCCAAGCAACTTACCTATGACTTTGTAAGTGCTCTTACTTATAGTTGGAGAACTTAATTTCATACAGTATTAGGTGTTAGAATTAGAACTTACCTAAAATTTCTTGCTGTGGGAACCACGTTTGAGCAATCACATTGTCAGGCTTCTCAAACATGGTGGTGTTGCCGATTTTCCAAAGTACGGTGAAGGGCAGTTCCCTGAAGGCATCAGCCAGGGTCTTCAACGTAGACTTAGGGAGCTGCTCAGATTCTTGGATTGCGCCCAAACTGAAATAAACAACGCCTTTCGTGGCTGCGTCCAGTAGAGATTGAAGAGCCTGGAAAGAGAAGTGATTTTCCACATTAGGACTACTTAGCGTTACGAGTGAAGTTGTGGTGGTAGACAGCTCGTCTAGTGGTACATACCGGGGTCAAGGAAAGTCCTGGCTTGATATGCATTCGGTCACTGTAAATAACAGCGGGAACTGATGGTCTGTTCCCAGCTACAATCGGATTGGCTGACACCAGCAGCAGGTCAATGTCGTACTCTACCTCCTGAAGGTCCCGTTTGAGCCCAAGTATTTTCTCAGCAGCAACATGAGAAAGCGGGAGATAATAATTATAATACTCCTGTTTCGTTTGCAGATGTCTGTAAAGTTCCACAAATTTTTGCCACACTGTTAAGTTGCCGTTGTTAAGTGTGTTCACGTCGAGGTAAAGAAGAGGATGGGTAGGGTTCCCTTTGGATTCGTGCTGATGCAATTTTCCACTCGATGTTGTAATGGCTACATGTGAAGTATTATACTTTTCAGCAACGGCGTACAACAGAGGAACGTCAGCCTCAGTTACAACCAGGTCAAATTTGATGTTCGGGTTGATGAGCAAGGCTTGCATTTGTTTTGATTTCAGCTGGGCAATTGCTACCTTGAGAGACAGCTCGTTGAGCGACCTTAGTTTGGTAAAGTAGTCGTCGGTGTTTGTGATGAGATGCCTGAAGTCTTGCCAGTAAATAGCGGATTCCTGCCCAACATCCAACTCCACAATCCTCTCTGTGTCTGGATAAGTGAATTGCCCGGGGTATGGAGTCATCACGACAACTGAATGCCCTTTCTTAGCGAGCTGGGAAACATATCCTCGGAAGACTAGGTGATCAGAAAATGATAGAGACGAGAACAGCGCAAGTATGGAGGCTCCTTCGACTGCATGACTGAGAAATAGAAGACCGAACACTGCACAGAGCCCTTTCCAACCCATGGTAGTTTCGAGAACGCTGCTCGACGTTAAACGTGTCCACACTGAACAAACGCACTGTGTCAAAAGAAAGGCAGTCCTTAGACCACCTCAGCCGGTCGGTACAAGACATGAAAACACCTGTACAAATAAGTAAGACAATATGCTTAATGCAAATAATGGTTTTCTTAGCAAGCAGGCGTTGACTTATATTATATCCGTCCGTAATTTTTAATTTACTGCATAGAATACATTCAGATATATGTGCATTGTCTGTGCGTTTGACGTATACTTAGGTAGTAGGTACCTACTTATGGTCATAAAATTTGATAATAGTGACAATAGTTTTGAAAAAGTCAGAAAAAAAATCCTTGGTACATCAAGGACTGGTCATTTCTCGTTTTTATTTCAGAAATTTTCAAGTTTCCTAGGAAGAGCAATACAAATGCCAAACGCCAAACGCCAAGTCACGAGTAAAAGTTAATAAAGGTCGATTCAATTGATTTGTGACCCACCGTAGAACGTTTTCACAATAAACGTAACAAAATTTCCTTTGTAGAACAATGCAATGTCACTATGACGTTGACTAAAAAAAGGTTCTATGGTGGGTCACGAATTAATTGGTTTGAGTGTACTTTACAATCACGTGCAATGCAACATGAATGCAACTAGTGAATGCAACCACCCTCGCGCGTCACGACAAGCATGCGTCAAATCCAACGTCATTCACAGATGGTCGCCATAGCAACGAAAGACTTTGACACCAAAACAAATAACAAACTTATAGTCCCCAGTCAGACCCAAGGGCACAGTGGATGGAAACCTCAAAATTATGTCAAAAAACTAGTTTATCATGGATAAAGATGTATCAAACTACTCCGTGGTGGGTAGAATAGGGGAGGGAGCCCACGGGCTCGTGTTTAAAGCTCGCCATCTGCCTACTGGGCGAGAAGTGGCTCTGAAGAAGATCTTGATCAAGAACTTGGACGATGGGATACCTGTCAACGTGATGAGGGAGATCAAAGCGTTGCAGCTGTTGCGGTGTAAATATGTGAGTTGCTCTAGTAAGTCTACGGAGTTTTGTATAATATTGTCGAGTAATTCTATTCATACGCACTGCAACATGATAAATATATCATGCTAAAACGTCTGGCTGTCAGTTTTCTTGTGCGTCTTAGTGAAATAAAACGGATCCAACTCAGAAACAAAAAAAAACGATATTCACAGAAGAAATGGAGAGGTGTTATTCTAAACCCGCACACGACATATTTATTTCTCAATGAAAATGTCATATTACACATTGTAAGACACGTGTTACGATATTAACTTATGAGTCACGCGTTTACGCGGACCAGGCCATGATTCATACGAATGCATGCATACACAAACGTGACGCCCTACTCCCTGCGGGATAGGCAGCGATAACAGAGCGCCATTCGCTCCTAAAGGCGGAGCCTATGTTCAGCAGTGAACGCCTTATGGCTGAAATGATAATGATGATGATGATTCCCTCCTATTCTGGCATACTTCACTATTCCTCACCTCATTCCATCATTTCCTTCATATTCATCACTCTCGTCATACACGCTCGACTGTCTCGGGTACTCCAAATTTGGCCTCTCCGATCTGGTCGATATACGTTCTTGGAGGGCGCCCTCAGTTGACTTGCCCTAACACTCTTCCCTTGTAGATTTGTTTACATACCCTTGGTTTATCCATTCTCTCCGCGTGCCCAAATCAACGCAATATGCCTCTCTATCCTTGTAATGTTACCCTCTTTCAGACCACACTCTCTAATCACGCTGTTATTGTGACAGGTGATAAAGCTCCACGACATGTTCCCCCGGGGCATGAGCCTGGTCCTGGTGCTTGAGTACATGTGCTCCGGCCTCTGGGACATGCTGCACCACAACCAGGGCGACATGACGCTGCCGAGGGTCAAGAGCTACGCGCAGATGCTGCTCAAGGGCACGCGGTACATGCACGCTCATTACGTCATGCATAGGGTAGGTTGAATGGTACGCCGGTTGGAAAACTCCCCCGAAATCGGCATTTCCTAGTAGCAAAATTTTGAATCAATACAGAAACGTGGTTTAGGTTATATTAAATAACGCAGAATTCGCAGCACCGTCGGCACAGTTTAAAAGCTAAAGTTATAAAATAAGCTTCAGTGACCAATAAACGACAGTGAAAAAAGGCATTTAAGGGAAAATGATAATCCTTAGAAATTTTGCAACCAGGAAATAACGCTTCTGGGGAAATTAACTAGCCGATTGAGGTTTAGGCATGCTTTAGGCGACAGCAATCAGTCACTAATAAACGTCTTTCATCTATTCAACTTAAGTTGTGCTAAAAATGGTTATATTGCGGGAGTTAGTTATGATTTTGTCTGTGTAATGTTGTATGTTTTCTGCCTAACTTATTTTAGAATAGAGGCGTGAGTGTACTATGTCTACCTACTCCATTTGAGTTTTCCATTTCAATGGGACAAAGCGGTAGCCAAGTCTGAAGAAATCGCGAAATGCCAAAAAAAAGCAGATATTCATTGTCTGCGTAACTTTAAAAATTATTGGATTTAAATATTATTACATGGACGCCTATAATGACGAATATAGAATAGAAAACATAATCTAATGTCGATACAGATGGCGGCCTAACTCTAGCTAACCTAACTAAGCTCAAAAATATATTTTTTTATTTAGCTTGTAGGGTGTCCCACTGCTGGGCAAAAGCCCCCCTTTTTCTTTCCACTCGTCTCTGTGTTTTGACAGATCTCGCCAGTCAGATCTGAACCGCTCCAAATCGTCCCGCCATCTCCTCTTTGGTCTACCCCTGCTCCGGTGCCCGACGCAGAGGACCCAGTCGGAATGAATGAATAAATGATCACTTGTTTTTTTTAGGATTTAAAACCAGCCAATTTACTAATAAATCACGAAGGCATATTGAAGATAGCGGATTTGGGCCTCGCTCGACTCTACTGGCCAGACGGAGGGCGGCCTTATTCACATCAAGTAGCTACGAGGTATAGTTCCTACTTAAATACTATCAAGTCATAGATGACAGAACCTACTAAGAGTACTAATGTCATTGAATTTGTTCGAAGATGATTCCGCCAAAGCATGGCGGCGTTCGCTGTGCTCTTATTGGCTGGCCCAAGATCGCGCGTAACGCAGTGACTTTTTCCTCTATGGTTATTGGCTCTTTACAGTTTCTGTGACAGTTTGTAAGTTGAAATAAACTGACGGTTTGCGGAACTGGGTGCCCATCATTGTTTCTCTAGTAACTAGAGTCTACTTGGTCTGTCCTCTATGTATCAAGTACATTTCTATACTGGACAGAGTTGCTGTAGTGACCCCTAGCGCCACCTATCGTCGAGTAGGCGAACTTCTATTACAAATTTTCAAAGATTCTAGTGCTAGCGAAGTTTCTCAAAGATCAGTTGCATAAATACTTACAACTTCCAACTCTATGTTTATTGGAAACATTAAAAAGTTTGAAGCGTTTGTTCTCGCTTGTGATTCAACTTTTTTAACCTTTTGACCGCCAAAGACGCCATATCACGTCATCGCAAGTCAGTGCCCGTGACGCCACGACGTTAAATGGTTCGTCGAAGTTATTGCGAAAGAACTGAAATATAAAACGCTGCAACATTTTTTCTAGGTTTACTTTATTTATAGGTAGTGTAAGTTATTTAATACCTAATTTAAATAAAATAATACAGCACCATTCGAAAAAAAACAAGCATTATCTAAGAGCCGACTCACGTCTTTGGCGTTAGGAGCACATCGTTTCACTTCGCGCCTTGGCGGTCAAAAGGTTAATGTTGGAGAAAACTTAGCGTAACTAACAAGGAAGGGTACCCAACTGTCCACCTCCGATTTGATTCATTTTGATATATGTTATAGAGTAGTCTAAAATAACGGACTAATTTTTTTTTTAGCTGCCCAAACTCAATCTGTTAGGAGAAAATGGCCGCCAAAGTGCTGAAAATTGACAAAATCTACTAATTTCCGTAGTGAGATTTGTTCAAAAAAAGTGATAATTAATTACTGGTTTCGTTAGTATGCCAAAGAACATGAATAAAAACTCGAGGGGTGTTTCGGCATTTCACCACAAATACGCTTTTTATATAAAAAAAACATGTCAAAATTTCACAAATTTCGCCGATACACTCACTTTCTTAAGGTATTTTTTTAGCTTGAAAACTTCTTGGTTCATGATCTCATGGCTAATGGTTATGAAAAGACAACAAGAAAACAATAAGTAGTCTGATTTCTTAAAAAAACTGAACTTTATATTATTTTCCATTTAATATAATTTCAACCTGACTTAAAATGACATGATGATGACTTAAATATTGCAAACATGCTATACCACACGGTTTATAGTACAGTAATGTAGATTGTACATTTTGCCGTCAAACCCTGATGAGTCAGTATTTTCACTTTTATGGTGTAAGTATAATACTCATACATATGCTTTATTGTTATTCTTATTAAATTGGTTATGGAGAGGTTGACTAATTTTTTTTTTATATTTCATGTCAATATTGTGAAAAACAAGTTATCCTACATACATACATACATATACTCACGCCTGTAATCCCATGAGGGGTAGGCAGAGCACATGGATTCAAAAATCCAGTGCCACGTCTAGCAAATTCAGGGTAACCAGATGATTAAACGTGATATTGCGGTGACAGGTTGCTAGCCCATCGCCCACAATACACTAACCCTTTCCCAGAGTCGACTCTTACGACACCCACGGGAAGAAAGGGGGAGGTGCTATTTTAACCCGGCACCACAAGGAAGTTATCCTTAGGTACTAAAATTACCAAGAACTGATTTATGTCAAGTATTTTTCGACTTGATTCCCGATTGTGAATTAATGCTTTCTGAGGAAAATTAAAATATTATCTTGTGCCGAAAATGCACAGTTTGCCGAAATAATTCATGATTTTGGCTACAAGCACCCCAAACAGCTATTGATAAGCGACGTCTTTAGCAAAACCTATATTGAAAACTGTTATATTGGCATGTATTAAATAGTTTTTAGTACGATAGATTGCTTCAATCCACACCTGGCTGAGGGGAAACCATCTTTAAACGTCATCATTTCAGCCATAAGACTTCCACTGCTGAACACAGGCCTCCCCTTTAGACTTCTATAAGTACCTGTTGGAAGCGACCTGCATCCAGCGTTTTCCGACGACCTTTATCAAGTCGTCTGTCCATCTTGTAGGTGGACACATAATTCAGTTTTTTTTAATAGATCAGACTGCCAATTGTTTTTTATTGTTATTTTCATTGTCTTTTCATGACCATTAGCAATGAGACCATGAAACAAGAAGTTTTCAAACTAAAAAAATTACCTTAAGAAAGTGAGTGTAGCGGCGAAATTTGTGAAATTTTGACATGTTTTTTTTTATATAAAAAGCGAGTTTGTGGTGAAATGCCGAAACACCCCTCGAGTTTTTATTCATGTTCTTTGGCATAGTAATGAAACCAGTAATTAATTATCACTTTTTTTGAACAAATCTCACTACGGAAATTAGTAGGTTTTGTCAATTTTCAGCACTTTGGCGGCCATTTTCTCCTAACAGATTAAGTTTGGGCAGCTAAAAAAAAAATTAGTCCGTTATTTTAGACTACTCTATAACATATATCAAAATGAATCAAATCGGAGGTGGACAGTTGGGTACCCTTCCTTGTAAGTCTAACCAATATTTTTAATAGTGGACTTCAGTACGTAGGTGCTTCTAAACAGTGTTTTGTTTGCAGGTGGTATCGGGCCCCAGAGTTGTTGTACGGAGCGCGATACTACAACGAAAAGGTGGACTTGTGGGCCGTCGGCTGTATCATAGCCGAGATGATCACAAAGAAACCAATCTTCGCAGTGAGTGTACTCATCGTTCAATAACTTTAACATATTGTAATCGTATCGTCTAATCATGCAATTTCTCCCATAAACGTCATCAATTGTCAAAGTGTTCTACATCGCGCTAACGAAGTTTTGCTGATGGGTTGCATAAATACAACTTCCAACTTTCTCTCTGTGGACTGCGGTCCCCAGGCATAAGATCTGCCTGGACAAGAAATCTGTCTACTCATATTGTAAAAACCCAACAGCGACGTTGTAGAACTCATAAAATATATTTTTAATTCCATGAGAGTTGGAAAGCAAGCCATTCCACGAGAAATTGGAAAGCATACTATCTAATCTGAATTAGAAAAAACCATTATCCACCGTTATCCTTTTTTTAAAATCGCAGGCAAACAAAATTTCGCGAGATAATTCGATGGTGAGAATTAGGGATAGCCTGTATCTAATAAGACTGATGATTCGACATTTCCCAGGGCGAGTCTGACATCGAGCAGTTAGCAATAGTGCTGCAGCACCTCGGCACTCCGACCGAGGAGAGCTGGCCAGGGCACGCGGAGCTTCCAGACTTCCACAAGATCACGTTCCCTCAATCCGAGCCCACGCCGTGGCCTGAACTCTTGCCGGGTTTGGAGCCCGACGCTCTGCAGTTGGTCAAGTCCTTTCTCTGCTATGATGCCGATAAAAGATCGTCGGCTAAAGCGGTGAGTGTATCCAAGTGTTTATTTACACACATAATATCATAAGTCCAGAATTCCATAATTGCAAAAAAACAATTTTATCCCTTTTTTCAAAATGGCGGAAAACCCACATAGGAAATCTTGGTCGACATTTTCAAGTTAAGCTTTTTTAGGCACCCCCCATGTCATATTAAAAATTTAGCTTTCTTGGTTCATTTCCATTTCCAAATGCAAATAATGACTGGACTAATAATACTCCGATCATGCAAACTTTGCATTGGAATAATTTGGCAACACTGTATTCTAAATTCTAACGTCAGATCACACATTTAATTGTCTTCTAAGTTGACGTAAAAGATGTTGCAGTCAACGTTGGCGTGAAAACACTCCAAATTTTCTTGTCTATGGTAATGATATCGTAACGAGTTTAAGTTTCGAGAATGGTTAGCGGCAATAACATTAGTAGTGTAAAGTATGCAGAAGTCGGCGGACAGTCTAGTGTAAAAGTGACGTTCGTGGCGACGACCGCATTTAATGAACGACCCAGAGTAATTGTCCAATACATAATTTGATTAGGTCTGTTTTTATCCCTATTTTAGATACTTAATCAAATAAATACCTATTTTCTCCCGCAGGCTTTAAGGCATCAATGGTTCCAGAATCGACCCCTGCCCGCGTCGCTAGCCGACATGCCCAAACCCAACAGCGCTACAAAGCCAAAATAAAACAATGACTAGATATTATCATTTCTTTTTTATTACTTCGAATAACTTACACATAGCTAACTACTCGCAATAAAAGATTGTACAAGTAATAATAATTAACAATGTAGTTGTACTTTGAACGAAATGTACATAATTTGAGCCATAACAGATAAGAAATGAGCGTAAGCAATAAAATTGACTATAATACTTTTTATGCGCACACTTTATGCTCAACAATAGCTTCCATAGCTAGTTTAGATTTACCGAGTATAGCTTGCAAAACTACGAACGCAGCGTAGCATGTGCCTGAGGTGAGGCATAATCCAGGTACAATTCACAACGTGGTTTTCTAATGGAACAGTACAAAATGCTACGTCACGCTTGCAGTTAGACAAAGGCTTTTGGGGCAATTCGTGTTTTCTACATACATACTGCTAACAATGAAGGTTCAGAGACAAGAATTGAACCATGACGTCACATGATTGTTGACCAACACAGCCTAAGGCTAAGCGCGCACCATGATTTTTGCTGTGAAACAATTTTGTTGCAGAAATGCAACGTAGGGGTTTCTTATATGTCAATGCAAGCATATACGATGGAAAAATCATCACGAACGGAGCGACATACAATAGCGACGATTACAATTTTACGATTCCTGATTTTATAATCATGTCGCAAAAATTAAACCGTGGTTCGCGCTTACCCAATCAAAACGGCAATACAAAAGATTATAAAGTACACTCGATCAGAAATTTAAATTTGACAGTTTATGTCATTCATTACAATGAGAGATCACTTTCACTCTGTTCGAAATATACAGAAATACATCCTATCTGTTGATATTTAATGCATACAAACTTTTCATCTCCGCGCGACGTCATTTCGAGCGCGGAATATACTACTTAAGTATAGTATACTACCACAGCCACTTACAGAAAACTATGAAATAAAGCGGAATAACATGTACAGTCATGGATACGCGCAACTGTTTAATACACGCAGCGTACAGTACTCGGCCATAAAGATTGCATATCGGTTTTTCCGAATGGTTTTGGCTGTGTAGAGCGTTGTCTCATTCTAACCCACGCGACGCGGATTCTCTTTCCAAACACCGATGTGTATTCTTTAAGGCCGGGTACTGTACATGTTTAAATGCAGTAAGTGCTGTTGGCATATCGTATCCTCAACCGTATAAATAAGTTAAGTTCCTATTCTTACGCCACACCACGTTACTAATTGGTAATTTGTAAAACAAGAAAAGGGGAAAACAAAACATAATTTTGTTCTGTACAGTCACCAGCACCAATATCTGACAGAATAAGGCTGCATAAATATCTGATACGCCTCTATTACCAGGGGCAGTAGGACGTGTGAGATACTTTTACACGTTTCTACGTAGCAGATATTAATGCTGGTGACTGTGCACCTCACTAACGGCCATTCCCAATACTCAATCTATCAACGGTTTGGCCTATCACTACCAGACACAGGAAAATCACAGATAATGTATCAACATTTTCTCTTTAATCTCTAGTAAGCCCAAACCGGACACAGAATACAGAGACCGGCATGCAGCGAGCGATAGAACCCTGGCACAGTGAATTTTCATTATTCGTATCAACATTTTTTGACAAGTGCGCTACACATTCACTGCAACAAGGTTCGACCGCGAGCCACACATTGTCAAGGTATGGGGCTGATAAATCAATTTGTATAAAAGCCTTAATTTCATATTGCCCAAATTTTCGATAAGCACTAATACTCAAACATTGTTCCATTACCAGGAGAAAAGTATCTAAATTTTCCGTAGGCTGGTAATGATTTGAGTATTTGAGTATCAGTGTACTTATTAAGCATTTCTGGGATTCAGACTTATTGGAATTTAGGGTATACGAAATCAAGTTTAATGGAACCTTTCCCACTAGAATGATGGTATAATAAAACAGTTATCAGGTTATAGGTCCGACCACACCGCAGCTTAAAATGCGGTGTCGCTTCGGAATCGCAGTGTCGCGTCGTTTTCGCACCGTTTTCGCCGCGTGCTCCCCACACCGCAGCTTAATAAACGGTGACGGTACGGAATCGCAATGACGTGCGTCACGATAATCTTTTTGTCGCAAACCTTTCAAACCGGTGCTTAAAATTCGCTGCGTCAAAATCATGCTTCCAATACCTAAATGACATAAGTAAAGATCAACTGCACCCATCACAGCAACAAAACAAAAGAACGTGACTCAGTTGTCTCGTTCCTTTTTAAAATTTTAGACATAGAATCTGATAATCTCTATGTGAAAAACGAAGCGTTACCGACAATAACCGAGAAACCCCGATTCGCAAATCTTTGCGTAAAAAACGCTGCATCTACAAGACAGCTGCGTCTTTTACGTCACCGGTGTGGTGTCTGCCATAAGATCTCCGTGTAATATTTTTTGCGATTTTTACGCAGATCAATTTACGGTGCGACAGCGTATTTTAAGCTGCGGTGTGGGAGCATGCGGCGAAACCGGTGCGAAAACGACGCGACACTGCGATTCCGCAGCGAGACCGGATTTTAAGCTGCGGTGTGGTCGGACCTTATCACATGGACACACGCTTCAAATAACTTAACATTTTATCTTTTTACAAACATTATAAACATTCATGCCATTATTAAAATCACACTATAAATATCGTTGGAAATTGTAACTTGTAAACAATCCGAAGTTGATTTTTGCAGTCGAAACAAATCATCTACTAAAATTAATGGCCAGAGGAAAAGGACATCTCTGATTCACTATCTTATATTATTTAATTGGATTTACTTATCATTATCATAACTCTAAGATTGAAATTAACACGGCAGTGCAAAAAATGCGTTTATTGAATGGACGCTAGTTCTGCGGTTTCAATATGGTAATTAAGACACTGCTTGATACATGATTCAATTTTAAATACTATTTACAAATTATATTTACATAGACTTCCATCGACTTAGATCCTAGATAAATTGTGAGGCCACTTTGTAAACAATTTTGTAATATCGTTTATCGCGTTTTGAGTGTAAAAGTGGTACTTATTATGTTGGATGAAATTTAATAAGATAAGGAGTGAAAATATTTTTATTAAAAGGAATGAGGAAGGTTATTTTGCATGGCAGATGTATTTGATACTGGTGGTAAATCTTTCTCAAATAACAATCAAGGTATTGTTTTTGTCGACATTTGGTAAAATACTAACAGTTGAAATCAGATCAACAACAGTAAGTATCGATAATAAATAAACGCTTTTGTGAATTCACTGAGGAGACCGGTCGGTGGTTAATTCAATTGACTTAACATTTCTAGACATAAAAACAACATACTAATACTTTGGGAATAGAAAACAGTTCGAATTTCCAGTGGGCCGACAGCTGCCGTGGTCAAACCACGCAAGCAAGAAAGAGAATCAGGAAAGTTAAAAAAAAAAAAACAATATAAAAATATTCAAAACTTAAAAGCTCAAAGCTTACTAGAAAATTATCTATTGACGTAAGCTCACACATAGTGTATTACCAAATTTGACATTAAAACAGCAATTATAATCTAGGGATAACCTATAATTTGGTAAACTCTAATATAATATTATCTATTACACGGTAATGGAATTGTTTAATTGTGGACGCCTGAAACAACGCCTGGCTATGGCAAATTAAGAGCAAGGTCGCAAACAAGTGTGAGCCTTTGCACCTGTACAATGAAGCGAGTTTTAATTTCGACACTTAATACTGTGCCAGTGCCACAGATTGCATTTAAACTTGATATTGTAACGTGTGTCCTCGAAATAGAACTTGGCAAGATTTTAAATAGTGGGGGTAGGTTTGCGGATCGCTTTTTCCATGGAAACATTGACTATACGTATTATTTCACTACTAGCTTTCCGCCCGCGGCTTCGCCCGCGTGGAATTCGGTTATATTGCGGTATAAAGCGAACATTCCCTCGGGAACATCATTTTTTTCCGGGATAAAAAGTACCCTATTATTTAATCCGGACTTCTATCTTTACGTGAGCAAAATTTCAAAACAATCGGTTCAGTAGTTACGGCGTGAAAGCGGAACAAACAAACAAACTCACTTTCCGATTATTTCACTATGAGTGAGGCTCACGGTAGTTTTATGATTAAAATTACCCCCACTACTCCAAAATGTTGCCAAGTTAAATGCCAAGGATTGTAGGACTATTCTATATAATTGATTTCCGAACTATAAAATAGATAAGGTAGACTGCTGGCACTCGTACACTTGATAATCGATAACTTCACGCGAAAAGCAGCTCAAAAAAGTAAAGGAAAATTATCCTTAGTTATCCTATGACAAGCCTAAACCGACAAAACGTGGCTGACTTTGTTAACATTCCATCCAAAGAAACAAGGATAGTGTCTGTCAGTCAAGTTGGTATACCGCTCCGTCAATAGAACTTGTGAACAATGTAAACGAACCGTGTATTAAATTTTTTATATTTTCCCTCCTATCTCACCAAATACTGCTAAAGACATGTGGTAAGGGAAACGTCCGAATCATTGACGCTGTACTAGTACATGATATGGGCACTATATGTCAAAGCTTAAGACCGGTCGCACTTGAGCACGTGCATCACACTGTGCGAGCATGAGGGCAATATTTACAGCACGCGTGCGATGGAGATAAATAGCAGCGGGTCAAGGCTCGAATTTTGCTTTGCTCCGCGATTAGCCTTTACATGAATTAAATTTGAACTAATACTATTTTTCTTCATTCAAATTTAAGCCCCGTCACTTTGACATGAGTGCCCATGCCATATACTAGTACAACGCCCAGGACTCAAACGCTTACCCTATTTGACCAATTACAGTGGTAGAATAAGGGTATTAATAAAAGGTTTGTTCACATAGTTCGCAAGTTCCATTAACGGCGGTTATATTATATATTTAAGTTGCTACACTTGTGAAGACGTGTTGCGATGGTTTACAGACTGGTTTGGTGAAGATACAACAACGGTCTCACGGTAGTTCAATGTTACTAGAGCAAAGTCCCAAGAAATGCGGAAAAATCACTAATTCTGTCCTGTTTAAATTGCACGGTTTAATACTTCACAAACACTATGTGCATGCGATATCAGTGGGTTATTTTAACCGTGAAGTCGGTGTTGAGACTTTAATGTCTAATGTATATTTATGTCGTTTGGATCTGGGCTAGAAATAGAACTAATCCGTTTTGAAGTTACGTCAGACTATACAACTACTAACATTAAACTACAGTGTGACCATTTTTACAATTCGATTGATGGGCCTCATTTAATGAATTTACACAAGGCCTACTAATGTTAATGACTTCCATCGCATTTAACGCAAAAGTTCGTTAATCGTTTCTTTAACTTCAGCGCCCTTCTTTTTCCATTCTGTCATTTGATACTAAACAATAATGTTCCATGTTGACCCTTGAACCATTTGACAACCTTGTGAAGACATTCGATTTTGGACCGTAAAATGCAAATTTAACGGTTTTGGCGGTAACTATATTGCTAAAAATCCTTTCGAGTGCCTAGGCGCCGCTTACCAGCGAGCGCTTAATTCTTAAAAGCAACGTCAAGTGACGAGTGGTCAGTTAGGCGCTTGCCGGGAAACGGCACATCGCCACTAGAAGAGTTATGGAATTAAAGGTCACAGCACACATAAATTTGTCAAGTAATCGCTACCGTATCGCCTTGAACCGTTCAGTATTGTTTGTATGAAACTCCCTACTGCAATGCATACTAATTGGAATGCGGTGCGTTCAACTTGCAGTTTCCGCGCTTGCGGCTCGTCGTCCCCGCGCTTACGTCTCTCCGTACGCGGCCAAGTAATCCATCAGTTGGCAAGATGTAGGCGCGGTGTCGCCTATACTCTGGCGGTTAAGGTACTTAACCCTTAATTTGGCAGTGTTTAATTTTGGCTTTTTCTATTTTTTTTTTCAGTTATTTTTTGTAGGATGTCAACGGGGCAATGAGGCTTGAACGCAAGTTTTGTTCTAAATGCTGCCAAATTAAGGGTTAACTAAATGTAAACAAACTTCATGTCAGATTTGACAGGTTAAGAAGATTTTTTATACTACCCATATTGTATCGGATGTTCAAATAGTTTAGCAAAGGAAGGAAAAAATCAAAAAATGGTCTGTTGGTGTTCTAATTTCAGGTATACATGAAACCATCGGAATCAGAACACTAACGTCCATCAGATCAATAAATATTAGGTAACATTCTTTTGCTAAACTATTTTGACGTCGGATAAAATGTAAAAACGAAAAAATACGGGGAATGAGGATGGGTGCAGTGGGAGGGGAAGACCTAAACGGACGTTCCATGATCAAATCGCGGACGTTTTAGAAACAGGTCAGGTCAAGAGTACCCGAAACCGACGAGCATGTATGAGGAGATTAATGAATGTAGATGAAGCAAAAGAGGTATGTCAGGATCGTAGCGAGTGGAACAAAGTAGTCTCTGCCTACCCCTGTGGGAAAGAGGCGTGACGTTATGTATGTATAAAATGTAGGTGGAAAAAAAAACCTTATTAACCTGTCAAATCTGTCAAGAAGTTTGTTTTCGGTTTTGGCTGGTATTCTACCGAACAGTCAAAATTTACCGTAACGTATCAAAAATCGGCAGTGTCTTATCCAACCACGACATTGGCAGAATCATCGCACTGTTCGATGGGGCCACTTCCACATCAAAAACTCGAAACTTAGTTAGGTACCTAAACCGCCAGAGTATAGTCGTAGCCGATTAGTAGTACAGGAGCAGCAGATGCGCTTTAGTTACGTGCTTACGTTGGGTTGACACCTGAGTGATGGCGAGGCGAAGGGGATACGCTGACGATCCTTCAGGGATGCTGTGACCTTAAGGGATTCATATGAAATCACTCAGTTAATACAACTGTAACACTCCGAACCGCTTTTCCCTAAAAGCATTACTCTTTATAATCTGTATTCACGCTGGTGGAGTCATGTTTCCTCGGCTATGGCTGTCAGCACTCACCAGGGGCGCAGAAGTGTAGAGGAGGCTAGTTCCGAAGCCAGCCGGCCGCGCGGAGGTAGTGCGCTACAGTTTGGTCTAGGTCCGCGTCGGGCGCCGGGGCCCTCCGAAGGAGCACCCCTTTCATGGTCACGTACTGCGCCGGAGGCAGGCTCAGCGCGGAACAGAGCTGGGGACAATCGTGAACATAAAATTAGACTCACTTGGAATAAAATTGATTCTGTGGAAGCAACGCACCACGGCTCTTTCCGCGCGACTGCTTGACGTATTGGCCGAAACATCTGTGAGTAGATCCGTTTTGCTTCACTAAGAGATACAAGTATTGCCTTTGTAGCGCCCTAGCGCCACCTATCGTCGAATATCCGAACTAAACAATCCTTCACCGTTCTATTTCACAACGAGTGAATCTCACGGTAGTTTTATGTTTTATTAATCAAAGCAAACCTAACCAACTAAATAACTTTAACCTAACCTAACCAACAACAATTTCATTTTTTATACAAGCTTTTTTTTGCTGACAGTACTTTTTGCAAACTGTACTTCATTGTAAGTAAGTAAGTAAGTAAACACTTTATTGTACAACAGGAAAAAAATAATACAAAAAACAAAATTATACACAAATGAAATGGCGAAGTACAAAGGCGGACTTATCCCTTAAGGGATCTCTTACAGCCAACCTTTGAGAGGCAGAAAGGAAACGTGATTATTGACACCGACAAAAAGAGAGGATACAATAACATGGTGAAATACAGTACAACAAATATTGACAAATTATACTATATAAATATATAATAGAATATTAATATTATGTAATTTATAAAGTTTATAAATAGGCATATGAATACAATAACAAATAAATCGGTACATAAACAACACAAACACATACATTTAAGGAGTAGGTGTGCGCCATATCTTCTTCAGGCGTATTGTCTAGGCATTGTATAGGCTGTGTATTGTTATAGGCGTAGGCATATTGTCTGTCATCCATCCTAAATTGTGTGCACCAGATTTCAAGTCAATCAAACCAACCGTTGAATAATTCCCTCCTTCAAAGACAGTCCCGGCTGGGCCACCAGAAGTCTACTACCGGAATATTGTATTGTCATCTGTTTTACACAATAGTGTACAAAGTTTCAGCTCAATCGGTAACCGGGAAGTGGATGATACACTTTCCTACTTCCATTTAACTTGCGAGATTTGATTACAGACAAATAAGCAAACAACAGGTCAGGTGGATTTATGCGTGGTTTGACTAAAACTAAATATGGCGATGTATAAAAATGTCCACTTGGATAATTTCGAGCGTATATAATTTTAATAAAGTATAAAAATGTCCACATGTATATTAGACCAAATACAAAGATGTTACAAGAGGATGGATGGACCTATGTATAGAAAGTAGTCATTTTTTTATATTCCGACTACATAAGACTAAGACATTTTGAAGTATCGGTTTTCTAATACTTGGACCAATTTTAAGGTAGACATTTTTATACATCACCTTATTTAGTTTTAGTCAAACCACGCATAAATCGTCAGGTGTAAATAGAAGCTTGTATTTACCTGTATCTCGTTAGTTGTCAATAGCTGCTTGGTCGAGGGCGCGCTGCTGCAGCTGCTTCTGCAGCATCCACATGCGGTACTTCCGTCCCGTGTGCACTTTGGGCTGGTGGAATTTGAGCCGCTTTCTCCGTCTCTGCTGGACAATAATAAATATATCATTGGACAATATTTAATATTTTACACCAATCACCTAGTCCCAAATTAGGCAATTTAATGCTTGTGTTATGGGTACAACAGACAACGGATAAACTTACATATATATACTCGAGAGCAAACATTTGTATTCATCATACGAACATCTTCCCCGACCGGGGATCGAACCCGGGACCTTAAGCTTCACAGTCTGGTTCTCTAACTGCTGGGCTATCGGGCCGTCAAAGAATCAACATCAGTTACAATACCTGTAGGCTTACCACAGCACCGCGAAATACACTACCCGTCACTTTGTGACGTCTCTAGTTAGACAGTGACAGGTATAGTCTATCTCGCGCGAATCTCTACTCGCGCCCTGTCGTACTGAGCCGGCTGACCTGCTACTACCTAGTATAAAATGAAGTCGTTTCCCGCTGTCTGTCTCTATGCAAGCTTAGATGTATAAAACTACAATGGGTTTTAATGCGGTTTCTTTTAATTGAAAGAATGATACAAGAGGAAGGTTTCCATAAGAGAAAGGCTACTCATGCGTTGTATATACGTTGTATACAGGAAGGCCGTAAATATTTATCCAGTGGTCGGGTATACGCGTCTGAAAAGGACTGTAAAGTTTACTTCCCGAAATTTTCATGTATAAAAAATTTGAACATCTGAAAACATTGCCCAGTCTTTAGTACTTCGGCTCTTAGCCAACCGCGTAGCATCGCAATGTCGAACGATTGCAGGTGCGCACGGACGGACTAACGGGACTTGTTTACGAGACGTAAGGTAGGTAAAACACTGGGCGCAATGACCTGAAAAGCGATAAAACATTTGTCTCCCACAAGGTCAATAATGAAAATATTCAGAAAATATTTCACAGGGGTTTTCAGGCGCGTATACCAACCACTGGTTAAAATATTCACGGTTAATTTCTGCCCACCCTGTATAGATACATCTTTAATATAATTAACTTGGCACAGCATGTCATCAGCATTAATATCTGGTACGGCAGAGAGCGCAAAAATATCTGACACGTCCTAATATACCTAGTAATTGAGTCTCGTAGGATATTTTTGCAGCCGTATTGTGTCAGATATTGATACTGGTGACTGTACTCGTGCGTAGCCAGGGTCGCTAATATTGAACAAAGCATACCTTTTTTTTAGCAGCTGCGTGCTGGTCAGCGTTGGATCTTTTGTCTCCCTGCTGTCCGGGCACCCACTGCTGCCCTGGCGAATACAACCGTTGTACGAGATCAAACCAAAACCACACGACACGGGTAACGAGACCGGCCTACATGGGACTTTTTCTTTTACGTGTATTTTTCAAGTAATTGAAAGGACAAGTTTATTTTTGACATTGTCATATGAGATCATCATCATTGTGCTCATTATTTGCATTTTGTTTACCCTGTCTGATGTATGTGATTGCACAAACTACAGGCCCCCACTGTTGAACATAGGCCAAGGGTTCTATCAAGGCTTCCAGGTACTTTGGTTGGAATCACCCTGTATCTACTGCTACCTTGAGTTTTAAGTACATAATATGTCACCTGTCTAACTGGTATGTCATAAAAACTAATATTAGGTAATTCCCATGTTCCATATCTCAGATAAATTTCTACATCAGAGTAAGAAAATTTTATAGACGAGTTATATGAATAAAAACTCACAGATATAAAATGGATATCAAAATAAGCGGTAAAAATACATGAAAAAGATCAAAATGTTATGAACTGTTTTTTTTTTTTATAAAAGAAATGCCAACCAAATCTCCGAGTTAATAATGCCTCCAGTGACAGTGGTATTTCCGGCAGACTTACCTTTAGACCTTTTATAATTACCTTACCTATGTCCCTATATTCAATCTATCTTGGGTTTGGCATTTCTCGATCTCAGTAAACCAATTCGTCAAAAGACTGAATACTCAGAACGACCATTAGTGTACAGACCAACCAAAGAGTAGAAAACGGTCGAAAATATAACTAAAATTATTTATTCCAAGTAGTTGCCATACTCAAAAAATACATTAAAAAAAATGTTTTTATTTTTTACTCTTTGTTCGACCAACGCTAAGTTTTATGCATAAAAATTGTATCCACGTTGGCGTTTATTGCCTGAAATCCTCCCAGTCATAGGAAACGGTCCAATGTGATTTTACTAAAGGAAGATTTGATTTCCATAAACAAACAAACAATTGAGGAACACATCGAAAGTTACAAAAAGCCTTAAAAAGAGAATCTCTTAATGAACATGCTCTTAATCAGCAGAGAATCTCTTAATAGGCAGCCAAAATATTCGGCTTGAAGAAACAGATTGTTTAATTATCTGATCTAATACAACCTCTACCATATTCTAGAACGCAAAGCGAAAGCTTATGGTTTATGAGTTGCGGAACATGAACAAAATATGCATGCGAATACATGATTTGTGACTGTATGAATGCATGATGGTCATTGGATTCGTTGGGAGAACCAGCATAAATCAAACTGGATATGATTGACATTTTTAAGAGACGCCAAAACTCTGTTAGAAAATTTTGCACAAATATTAGTTTCCAAAAATAGCCAAGGATTTTTTATTTATAAATTACACCCGGTTCAGATGGTCGCACGTTGTATGGGAACTGCCAGTCTAAGATACTTTTATAAAAGGCACGAAAAGAATCGAAAATGTTTTCCGCTGGTTACAATAAAAACAAAACAATACTTACTAAAAGTATAAAACAAATAAGCTATATCTTGATAGATTAATCAAATGTCAAAAGGTAGGTGTAGGTGTTCAATAAGTCTCACGTTAGCAGTTCTGAAACTTTGACATATCTTCAATTTGATCCACTAGGACTTGTCACAGTAAATGTTCTAGTGATCTCGTCAAGCAATGTCGCTAAGACGTCTACAATAGGTTCCACATAGGAACTAATCCAGTAAACAAACTACATAACCGTGCGACCACCTCCCCGAAACTTAAAAAAAAGCGTAAACAAAACTCGTAAAACGAACCCAAAAGTGAACGAGTCGATTAGCGGGGGCTAAAGCATACGAGGGTCGTGTTCTCACGTCGAGCGCGTGCGGATGTTTCCGCTGGGCAGCGTGTTGCTCGTAGTGGGCGCACTCTTCCATCCGCGTGACGCCCGCGAGCCGGTACCGGTGCAGTTCAGCGAGTCGCACGCGCAATTCCCGCTCCCGCCATAAGCCCGCTACGACGCCCGCTTGCTCCGCTCGGCCGTAGAACTGAGCGGACCAGCGGAGGCGCTCGGTGAAATCTCTGGTGAAGGGAGGATGGGTTGGTAGATGGTTTTAAGTGTCTTGATGATGTGTCTGTTTCGATGTGTTGCGATGCATTCGGATATCGAAAAATAATCTTTATCTAATGATTATCTTATTTTTTTAAAGTTGTCCATTCTTTTTTTGTAATGTTAGATTCTATGGAGAACAAAGTCCATAATAAAGTGAATTAAACGGACGAGTCACATATCTGGCATAGTTTACGTTTTGACACAAATATGACTTGTCAGGTCACTTTAGTGAGAACTACAGTGGTGGACAGATAATTAGAAACACTCCATACAATCACGTAAACAACCAACATGAACTAGCGGTAGTAGTAAAAGAAAC
>BHDV01065437.1:44335-54492 GCA_005406045.1 Adoxophyes honmai
TTTTCGAACTAAGGCAATTTGAGATAAAGTCGAAATAGGTTATAGGGTATTATGATATTTGGTTGCAATGAACCGGTAACAATTTTTCGATGATGGCAATTGTGTAAACATTTTTCTCCATAATCAAGAATAAAATCGATCTTAATTTATATAAATTACGTTACTTATTTAGATAGATACACATCACGCCTGTATTCCCAAATGGAGTCACAAAACGCTAATAAATACATATACTATTATTCACAGTATATTTATTTTTTCTTATTATTTAGGCTAGGAACCTGTCACTGTTATATATGTAAGTATTGTTTAATATACTCGTACTACATAATTATGCAGAATAGGTTAGTGTAGTAATATTAATATATTGTCATTTCCAGTATATGACGTAAATGAAATATTAATATATATTCAAGTTGTCATTTTCCTCAAAATTTTATGGAATTGTATTAACATTGTGCAAGGTTGTAATAATTATGTTATACATAATTAAATAATAATTACTTATCATTGCTGAGAAAATTTTGTCCAATTAAGTGATTATTTGACAATATTGCTAAATGTCTTGGGTTGCTTACTAATGTATATTAATTAATACAAACATTAAATTTAAGTTTAAGTTCAACACAAGATCAAAATTTGGTGCTGGGCCTTAGGAGGTTAAGTTCGAATGCCATTTGGTAATCAGAAAAACCAAAATGTGGAATGAAATAAGATATTTACCACAAGCAATTCCATGAAGGAAAACAGCTAGCAACAAAGTAATTCAAAGTTGTGTGTCAAGTTCCTAATCTGCAGTGGGCCTGCATGGGAACTATAGCCCAATACATACCTCTCATACTGAGAGTACGCCTGTGCCCAGCAGAGGGACGTATTTAGGCTGGATACACACACACATTCTCACACCCGCATTCCCAAGAGGGGTAGGCAGAGCACATGAATTCAAAAATCCAGTGCCACGCCTAGCAATGTCAGGGTAACCAGATGGTTAAACGTGATATCGCAGTAACAGGTTGCTAGCCCATCGCCCACAATACACTAACCCTTTCCCAGAGTCGATTCTTATGACACCCACCGGAAGAAAGGGGGAGGTGCTATTCTAACCCGGCACCACACAGGGATACATGTTATATTAATCAATAATATTATAAGATGATTACCAAGTGAGTGACATTAAGAACATCTAGGTATATGCAGCACTGTATGTTTTGGCTTATGATGCATGACATATTAACCTACATTTTGATGTGGCAATTATGCATTGATGCAAATAATATCACATTAAAATTGCTTCGACTCTGCTATACCGCATAACAAACTCCCAATAAAATAATCTGGAGAACAAATTAACCAAACTGTTTCAAGTTTCTGTTATTTATTTTTTTGTGTGTGTTTGGTGTTTTTGCATTCACTCTTTTATATACAGGTAACTCTTTAATTTAACAAAGGACTGATATTAGAGTTCACTTAGTTGAACATCTGTTGACTTACCAACATCCAATTCATCATCTTCAGGGTTGATTGACATTGTTGATATCAGCTGTTCCGCCTCATTATCATGCTCCTAAAGAAAAATGATACATTCAAATCAATAATTGCCAATTATACAAAAAAGTTAATTCAAAATACTTTAATAGAACTAAATAACTTTTGCGTATAGAATTGATGGCTGCTCTGATTCCAAGCAGGAACAGAGTGCATCTAGAATATTAAGGACAATCACAGCAGCTATAATCGGAAAGCCAGCTGAGTTTAGGCTATCCCATATTCTGCTATTACAATGCAAAGTAAAGTATATTTGCATAAACTAACTCCTTTATAAAGTTGAATAGATTACATGCATTTATTATAGAAGTAATGGTTTTACCCTTTCAAAGTCATCTCTGTTCGGCATATAACCAAGTTGTTGTGCCTCTTCTGGTGTAACAGAAAGAGGCTGAAGTCTTGATACGGCACTGGGCCCGAGGGGTCCCTCGTCCCTGTCCGCACATAGCAACGTTGGGCGGCTCGTGCTTTCCACATTGCCCCAAGTGGCTCGGCCAATACTGCCTTCTAGGTATCTAGTTATGTATTCATCTTTGGCCTCTGAAATATAATTGGATTTCAATTAATTTAATGCAGTCTGAAGGACTTAAAAATGGGGACACATTAAGTTAGAAGGATGAAGCAGTTACACATAGTATAGTATAGACGCTTGAAAGGTTAAATGGAGTATGCAACATTTTTTTATTCACTTAAATACATTGTAGAAATTGAAAAATTTTGCTGATAAAGCCAAATAGGATAGCTTATTGTCCTAAAATAAAATTGATATAAAACTTTTAATTTATTATTTTAAGTCAAGTACTCAATGGTTTGTAGTCAAAAATAGAGATTATGTTTTTTTCTTACAGCAGGTACAGTAGATCTAGATACAGGTCTAAAGTATAGGCATACCAGCATAGTAGCCTAACTACATACAAAGAAAATAGGTAAACATACCTTCAGGGGTCCTAGTTTCTATATGTTTTGCTATATCTTCCCAATTGCCAAAACCAAACTGTTCTATAGCATCTAAAAGTCTAACTTCTTCATTTGCTGACCAACTACTGCGTCCCAAGAATATTCCAAATGCGCCAGAGTCCTAAAATAATTAAGAAATGCTTTAAATACCAATACATCAAGTACGATTATTTATAATCACTCTATAATGATGTTTTTAAATCCAAAGACTTACCATATACTGATAAGCATGGTCGTTTTTGTGAGATCCGATTTCAGCACCCAGAGAAAAACACTGAAATTTAAAAATTGTATTGAAGAATTTAAAATTTTGCGCCAAAACTGTAAACAAAAAATGGCAGCAAATGTTACTTCGTTGTAATAACGAAGAGTCGGAGTGATGCATACCTGCAGACAAATATCAAAATCTGTACACTCCGTACATCTTACTCTAATTCCATTAATTTCTTCCTGACAGTAAGTACAGTTATATTTGGCGTATAAATCAGAAAATGACATGATATCACGTATCAAATCAAACACTAAATAAATCAATTGTTGGCAGTCAGTTTCTTCTTTGCTCCCTCTCAACAAATTCAACAAAAGTCATTTTCATTTTTCGCTTGTACCATAGACACGGAGTAAGAATGTTACCAGCTAAAAAAACCCATGCGCTCATAAGACGTCTTTACACCCTTACGAGGTGGCCCATTTACATTACACTTGTAATATTTACGGTTTTTTTCACATCAATAGTTTTGTTTTTATGTCTTGTAACACCAATCATCTGTCAATCAATTAATTGCGAGATGAGTGTGTCGTACTGTATTTTGGTTTGATTATTTTATTTTTGTTATGTGATGAAAATAAAATATTCTTCTAATACTTCTGAGCACGCTGAAATAGTGTCCATGGTATTGTTTTTGTGTTTTCAACGCGTTATAATGAGAACTACGTCCGTAATATGATACCAGATTAACAACCTGCTGTGTACTCTGAATTCCCATCATGAAATCTAGCAAACGAAGACTCCAGGCGCTCACTGAAGGATCTGATGGAATACCCAATTATCTCAAAATGGAAGACTCTGAAACATCTATCCCTCCAGTGTTTAGGTCACGGTTACATGAACTCTTTTCTCAAATAGAAAAGGAGTTCGACCTTTTATACACGGAAAATTTGAACCGTAAGTTAATTTGCTAATATCTGTGAGGAAGGACACAGCGTTCGTGGGACCTTTTATCCCATAACCAGTGTTTTTTGGTTTTAACTGACCTCATTTTATTGCAAGACCCAGTTTACTGAGTAGTGTGTCATACTGTTTAATTTAAATTAATTCTTAGTCTTGTTACTTATCATTCTGGGGCGCACGAAAATACATATATTATGTGTTTACTAACATAATCAATATACTGCTACACATTTTAAAAGCAGAACTGAAGTTTTGTTGCTCTGTTTTGATGAAGGTTGTTTGTTGATTTGATCAAAATCAAAATAAATGAAAATGATGTCACTATAATTTTTAGCAACAGCAAATGACTTCATTTGGATGCTTATTTATCAAACTATTTGTCTTTTGGCATTTATCAATGTAATGTTTGTATGGTGAAGGTCAAGTGTATAAATGAAACTAGTATGTTCTTCCTCATTAGTTATTCATGCAAAAGATACATTCCTCCTCACCTCATGGTCAAGTGGGACTGGCTCGTACAGTATTGATGGGTGGCACCTATGATTGACTTTCAAATAATATTGTCCTTGACAAATCAATATATTACTTATGTTTTTTTTTTGTAAAATTGCAGTCATTGACATTTAATATCGAGTGTCTTGAATCACTTGAATGTTTATTGATTACTTTTATAACAAATATTATTCTGTAAATACTAATTCAAGTAGACTATCAAATAAGGAGACATCATAGAATGATAAATAAGAGTGTTTTGTTTTGCTTTAGTTCAAGAGAAGATTGACATACTCAGTGAAAAGCTAGAGAGAGAGAGTTATGTTGGTGACAGACAGAACCCGGACTACATTGAGTTTGAAGCAACAGGGAAGAATTCCAAAGTTAAATGTAAGTTCCTCCTGTATTTATTTCTATTTTATTAAGCTCTAACACACATAAGTGAATGGCTGCAAATTTTTTTTTTTAAGCTATTACACAGAATGTTATTTTAGTTTCATTAACTACTCTGTAGTGTTCTTAAGTTCTTATCTATTTTCATACTAAACTGTCAGCTCTTACACTGTATGGGTGTCAGAAAAGATATATGTATTTACAGTCAGTCCCATTGCATCTTTTTAAGTAGTGGGGGTAAGTTCACACATTGCTTTACCATGGAATAAGAGGAGCCCAAACTTACTCTTGCTACTTAATCCATTGCCAAGTTAGATGCCGGGGCCTGTATATGTAATCTAGGTCTCTTCAAGACTATAATGGTTCTTATTGAAACTTGAATTGTACCTATCGCATTATTTGCAATTTCCTTCCATGACTATAAATCAATTTGCAAGCAAGACTAAATATTCATCTATCACTGTCTAAGTCTACATTTATGTATAACTAGCTTGTGGCCGCGGTTCCGCTTGCGTTAAATTCGGGGTAGCACAGAAGAGATCAGCACACATACCAATTTATAGCTTTCTACATTGAAAATTGCGGAATTCTCCTGAAACTATCTCTACCTAAAAAAATCACGTCAATTCATCGCTCCGTTTAGCCATGAAAGACAGACAAACAAACAAAAAACCACACTTTCACATTTATATATTAGTACGGATTTGTTTTTTTTTTAAATGGTTGTTAGTCATCCTGTGGTTTATTGTAGTTATTAGTGTATAAATATTTTGAGTTTTTTGTTTAATTTCAGTATCCCAAAGTAACTCTCAGAAGGTGAAAGCCAGCCACAAGCTCAGAGTCCAAACCAGCAAGATAGTGTCGAGCTTCAAAGCACCCACTTACAACTGCCAGCTTGTGCGGGAGTTCACCGGCCATAAAGATGGCATTTGGGATGTGTCGTCTGCCCGACCGGGACAAGCTCTTATTGGGACTGCATCTGCAGGTAATTTTTATGGGTGTATAAATTTGCTCAAGCATCATATAGACTCTCTATTCAAGCAAGAAATACTTAGGAACACTCACTATAGGTAACTACAGTGCAACCAATTTATTCTGGACCCGTTGCAAAATGTTGTGCTAGTAAACATAATAAAGGTTTCCCTTAATCATGCAACTCAATGTCACCTTGGTGTGCACTGTAAATACATACATACATACATACCGTCACGCCTCTTTCCCACAGGGGTAGGCAGAGACCACTTTGTTCCACTTGCTACGATCCTGACATACCTCTTTTGCTTCATCCACATGCATTAGTCTTTTCATACATGCTCGTCGATTTCGGGTACTCTTGACCTGACCTGTTTCTAGAACGTCCGCGATTTGGTCACGGAACGTCCGTCTAGGTCTTCCCCTCCCAACACATCCATTCACACTTCCAGCGTAGATCTGTTTAGTCAATCTTCTTTCATCCATCCTCTCTACATGACCAAACCAGCTAAGCATACTTCTTTCTATTCTAGTTACTATATCTACTTTCACGCCAGCTCTTTCCCTTATCACACTATTTCGTATTCCGTCTTTCAGTGTTACACCTTCCATGCTTCTTAACGCTCTCATTTCTACCGCATTTATTCTACTTTTATGCTTCGTTTACCATACCCAACTTTCGCTACCACTATAAATAAATAATAATTTTCACTGTAAATAGGTTCCATATAGATATTGCCATGGCATTATATTTGGTTAGACATGTCATCATGCTAAGATACATGTTTAGGAACACTGTTACTATGCCTAAAGCAAACAAACATTGAATTTCATTTCATTTAATTAAATTAAATTAATTAACACTTTCCTGAACAAAATATTTGACTATTGTAACTTTTTTATCCAATGCAATTTCACTGATCATAAAACGGTGACTACAGTTAGCCGATCGCTTAATTCGTGATCGTATTCCAAACTGCTTCGGTCACGGAATGTAGCCTTTACGCCAGTTAGGCCGGGGTTGTTTTCACCCGCCGCCCGCGGCGTCTGAATGGTATGTTCGGGAATGCTCGGCTCGCCGGCGCGGGCGAAAACGACCACTCCCGAGCATTCCCGAACATACCATTCAGACGCCGCGGGCGGCGGGTGAAAACGATCACGGCCTTAGAATTAGTTATTAGGTACGCGGCCGACTACCCTGTCCTTACACTATTGCGGTCGCAGCATCGCCACTTGTATTTCACCATTTTTAACCGACTTCAAAAAAAAGGAGGAGGTTCTCAATTCGTCGGGATCTTTTTTTATTTTTATTTATTTTTTTTTTTTTTTATGTGTGTTCGCTGATTACTCTAAGAGGCCTGGACCGATTTGGAAAATTCTTTTTTTGTTTGAAAGGGTATAGTTTCCAGGTGTGGTCCCATTGTCAGCATATCTTGACCTGATGATGGAATATGAGGGAAATCGAGGGCAACCCTCAAATTTTATAGGCACAGGTAATGTTTTAAGTACATTTTTCAAAGCTACACCAGTATTCACGTCTGGCAGTAAAAAAAATATGACTGAGCTGATGATGGAAGGTCAACTCCTTAATGCTTAGGAGTTAAAGGATAATTCTTTCAATACTGAATGCACCTGCAGACTGGAAATTATAATTTCAGTAATTAGTGAGGCCTGCTGGTGATGGAAGGTCACCCTCATTATTAGACAAATGCTTTCAGTATAGCCCAAATTTGAAGTCGGTTTTTTTTTGTTTAAAATTATTTCTTATTCAACCAGACCACACAGCGTGCGTATGGAGCGTCGAGTGGGGCAAGTGCCTGCTCCAGTACACGGGGCACGCGGGCTCCGTCAACTCGCTCCGGTTCCATCCGAACCGCGACATAGCGCTCACGAGCAGCGGCGACAATACCGCGCATGTGTGGCAAGCCGCTGTCAACTGGGACCTGCCGGTGAGACCTTGCGGCTATTTTTATTATCCTCGTATTTTTCTGTAACAAGAGATTGGCATTTAGTGTTTATTGATTTTAATTTTGGGGCTTTGTTTATTTCATTCACACGTCAGCCCCGTTAAAACAGAACAAATAAATATAAAAAAAACAGTTGATTACTTATGCTTAAAGTTTTGGCAGCAAGTTGAAAAAAAAAATACAATTTCTATAAAACCTAGAAAGAGAAATCGAAGGGGAATGAAGGAAAAGGTCGACCTAGACGCAGCTATATTGTAAAATGCATTCGCTTAGAAACATAAACATGAATATAAATCACACCAGCCACAAACACAAATTAAAATCAAAAACATGGCTTCATCGCTCGAAGTGTCATTTTTCTTGGCGTCGGCATCCTTTGACGAATGGCGGCGCAATGCAAAGGCGATTGTTTCTAACCGAACGAACTTTACACGAGAAGTTATTGGCTAACTTTTCTTTCCATTCTGCAGCGCGGCCAATCCTCCGAGGAAGAACTAGAAGGTGGAGGCGAAGAGAGCCTCGGCGAGGGCAACGACCGGCCCGAAGTGCTCCGAACGCCGCTGACCGAGCTCGGCGGGCATTCGGGCGTGGTCGTGGCCGCCGATTGGCTGGCCGGCGGAGACCACGTCATCACCGCCTCTTGGGACCGCACGGCCAATCTGTACGACGTGGAGACTGGCGATTGTCTGCAGATACTGATGGGTGAGAGTTTTATTTGTTTTGCTTGCTTGATGTTCTTGGTCTTCTTGATTGGGAGTCATGAAAGTGATCGCCATGGCTGAAACTGGTCGGATCATTCATTCATTCATTCTTGGTCTTGTACTTTTTAGGTTACTTCTAAGGGGATTTTAAACGACCCGGTAGAATAAGCCACAAATATCTGGTACATAAATCTGTAGGCTTGGCTGAGCAACCCGTGACTACTTATCTCTTTCTGCCGTCTCTTGTTAGACAGTGACAGGTTTAGTCTATCTCGTGCGCATCTACTCGCGCCCTGTTCTGCTTAGCCGGCTGGAAATGTTCTGCAATATATTCCGTTCCGTAAACTCGTAACTTATCTGTGACTCATGTATGTAAGTAAGGCTCATAATCACACCAAAATGGTTTTCAATTCAGCTCAATCAGTGAGGACCAGTCTAATGAACAGTGATCGGATCTAGGATGCGCTTTCCCGGGGTTTAAGTCCATTATATTAAGATGGATATGACTTACAACCCCGCGACTTTTTTGTTATTTTATTATCATAACAAAAAGTGAACGATTACACATGATTTAACTCTTTTATTCAATGAAATGGCCACTTGAAATGAGCATTATATATTGTCTTGACTGACGTTGTGATTGAAATCGAGCTCTGCTTACCACATTCTCAACATTATCGACAAATAATAATAATTTCATTACAAATACCCATTTATTAGACAATTCTAATGTTCTTTAAGTATATTAAATGACGTAATGCATTATCCAAAATCCCGTGAAATCCCGAGGCACATCCACAATAAGCACAACGTTTGAGGTTGTTCACCCCAAATTGCATCCTAGATCCGATCACTGCTAATGAATGACAATGTTCCCCAGGCCACGACCACGAGCTGACGCACGCGTCCGCCCACCACAGCTCCCGGCTGGTGGTGACGGCTTCCCGGGACACCACGTTCCGCCTGTGGGACTTCCGTGAGCCCATACACTCGGTGTCCGTATTCCAGGGACACACTGAGTGAGTATCCGTGTTGGTTACCTGCAAGAATAGGCTCGGCTTAGTGCTGAAACTTTAAATGCTTAGATATACTTTAAAGATACTAAAATAATTGTTGTCTGTTTTTTGCGATTCAATAATAATGTTGGGGGCTATCGCAAGTAAATAGTAAATTTAATTTGGTATAGATTATTGTTAAAAGTTTATTAATTGTTAAAACTTTATTAATTAATTACGATTGTCACATTTTTTTTGGGTGCAAACATTGATTAATGTTTCGAGATCAAATCATTAATTGACAATTTGACATTTGTAGCTATTGATTTAGTATCTGAGATAAAAAAAAATACAGCCAAATTGAATACCTCCTTTTTTGAAATTGGTTAAAAATAGACTTTACATAGAATGAAATAATGTAGCTTTCTGTGGCCTGTACAAGCGCTACGGTTTTTATTTTTGTGGCGCTTCATTGTATTGTGATATAAAAATAAAATGAAAATCTTCCTCCTGCCGCCCAGGCTCTAATTATGATCATTTGAATTTTAAGTTTAGTATCATTAATGTAAAATTCATATCAATGTATGTAGTACGGATGGTAGTATTTTCATGTGGTTTTCGTTTCACAGGAGCGTAACTTCAGCGGTGTTTACGCGTGAAGATAAAGTGGTTTCCGGATCTGATGATCGCTCTGTCAAGGTTCGTATCATTTTTTAAACCACAAATATAAATGAATCAATGGCTTGTAAGCTCCTGCCAAACAGAGAGAGAGTGAATTCGCGCATCTCTTTTACCTAGAACAGGAGTTCCCAACCAAGGGAGCGCGAGACGTTTGTTCAATAGAAAAAAAAGTTTAGCTTAGGATCGACCAGAATGCAAGCTCGAGTATCTCATTAGCATTGTCACTATCCTCTCATGTGTATAAAATTAAATGTTCTTGAATGAAATAAATATCGGGGGGGGG
>BHDV01065437.1:68525-82383 GCA_005406045.1 Adoxophyes honmai
CCTTGAGCTTGAGGTGAGGGCCCCGGGGCACTGCCCCGCCTAGCCCCTTGGTAGCTACGCCACTGATCATTCACTATAGGAGGCGGAATTGGCCGCCCACTGGTTTAGGTATTTCAATGCAAACAACTAGTTAGTGTGTGTATGGGTATGGAATGAGCCTGTAAAGGCGAATTTCATAAAGAATCACGAGTATTTTGACTCTTAATTATGCAAAGTCGCATACATAGCTTTATCTCAATATAATCAAAAATATCCAAAGATGCTTTATACGGCGTACGAGGAACGGTTGAAATGGCGGCAAACGCGAATGCCACAAACAATCACACATCGGCGCCCGACGCGTGTTCTAATTTCAAATTATTTGTTTTCTTCCTATCACTGGTTTTATAAAGTGGACCGGTATTATAAAGTAAACATTGCGGGACAACAAACACTAAGATACAGGTTTTCTAATGTAGGTAGGTTAACATAGTTACGCTAACATTGTTCGGGCCCAAACTCATTTTTCTTTCTAATTTTAGTAAATGCGAAGACCATGAACGAATATACCCACATAATCCTCGATGAGGTCCATGAACGCGGCCAGGACATGGATTTCCTCCTGCTAGTTGTCAAGAAGCTGCACTACACCGTGTCACCGAAGGTCAAGTTGGTGCTTATGTCGGCCACATTTGACAGGGACAAGTTTGCGGACTACTTTGACATTCCAACGCCCAACGGGAATCACATGGCATCATGCGTTCAGGTCAACAGACCTTCGATATTCCCTGTCAATGTCTATTACCTGGATTCATTGACCAAGTTCGGATCGGTGAGTTTATATTGTCATGTAAATTTTTAAATATTGAAATAGCCATGTCAGGCCAGCAGTTCGACCTTTCGTAGAGAGGGTCATAGGTTCGAATCCAAGACTCGTCGTGAGGAAACCTGCATACAGTGAAGTGGTTCTTGCTCTTTGAAGTTTCCCATCTCCATCGGGTCCGCATGGGAACTATAGCCCAAGCCCTCTTATACTGAGAGGAGACTTGCTAGCAGTAGGGCTTATTTAGGCTGGATTATATAACTAATTTTTACTTTCCATTCCTATTCTAAACAACTAACTTTCCCAGCTGACACCAAACACCTAATTCACTTGTTACATCCCTGCAGATACATGAAACTTGTATGCCGAAATCTGCAGACCCACAAATCATAACGGAAATGTACCACCTCGTGGTCAAGCTGATCAATGCGTTTGAGCAGATGGACACTGCAGAGTATGGGTACACGGACCGTTCCGAGGCAGACCTGCCTTCTGTGCTGATTTTCTTGCCAGGAATCAATGAGATTGAGGAGCAGTACGCTGCGCTTACTAACCTTGAATTAAGGTGAGTTCCTCTTACTTTAATTGTTTGTGTCCTTACCAATATATGCTTTAAGTGTCTACAAAACGTCAATGGTTATGGTTTCGTCTAATGGTGGTTGTGTGTTTTCGTGTGATCTTCTTGTTCCATTCCCATTTGGGAATACATGTGTGATGTATCTATAGTTTTGTATAGGCAACTTCATATGGCATAGGTTTGCGATACACAAGGCGCATTGACCTGAAAAGCGCTGAAACACTTGTCTCCTACAAGATCAATAATGAAAATGTTCAGAAAATATTTTACAGGGGGGTTTTTAGATGTGTATGCCTTACCAATGGTTCAAATATTTATGGTCAAGTAAATGCCACTTTGTTTATAATAGGGATGATGACAGGGTTAAAAATATATCATTCTAATTAGTCCGTAAGTTAGATTATGGAAAAAAATTAGATACATTTTTTAGTTTATCAAATAATTAAACATCGACAATCATCAAACTTCCTGAGTGGGGGCTCGTGACGGCACGTTTGAGTAAAAATCAGTACAATATTTACTCAAACGTGACGTCTCGCGAAACTTTTAGGCTCTATATTATCGTCATTTTTCGTCTGTCAAGTAAAAGAAAAAATATGGGTACAATATTTTTTCGTAGCCTATCTGACGGACTAAATAGTTTGACATCTAGCCTATCATTCGTAGGAAGCGAGTGGCGGGCGTCGAATGCACCAAATACAAGTGGTGGGTGCTGCCCCTGCACTCCACCATCACGGCGGACGAGCAGGCGCGGGTGTTCACGCGCGCGCCGCCCGGCCACCGCAAGCTCATACTGGCCACCAACATCGCCGAGAGCTCCATCACCGTGCCCGACATCAAGTATGGTAAGTACACTTACCAACTTTGTGGGGAGTTATCCACAAAAGTACGTCACACAAAATTTAGGGAATTTTAGGCCCCCTCCTACATTTAACTACGAAAATTACAGAAATTTTGTTCTTACACTTGTGTCACAAGACACTGTGACCCCCCCCCCTCCTAAAAGTGTGACGTACTTTAGGGATGACCCCTAGCGACTGTCAAAGTGTTCTACGTCGCGCCAACGAAGTGTTGAAGGTCGGACTTCCGTCCCCAGTAAGCTTAGCACAGAAACAAGTTCTAGTCGCGTCGCGCGCGGGATAGTCTACCCGTCATCTTCTGACGTCTCTAATTAAACAGTGACTGATATAGCCCATCTCGCGTATCTCTACTCGCGCCTTGCAAGCAGCAGTGCTAAGCTGGCATAAACACAAGTGGGTGCTGCATCTGTACTCTACGATCACGGCGGACGAGCACGCGCGGGTGTTAAGTAATCTTTATCTACTAGAATCAATATATTACATACATATTCTCACGCCTGTATTCCCAGGAGGGGTAGGCAGAGCACATGAATTCAAAAATCCAGTGCCACGTTTAGCAAATTAAAGGTAACCAAATGGTCAAACGTGATATTGTGGTGACAGGTTGATATCAATATATTCATCGCCTTTAATGATGTTCCATCATAGTCCTTTAGTATGGCCGGGCAAGCAAGAAGTAGTTTCCAGCGATCAGTTACAATCGATGCATCTTTGAAGGTCTTGCGCTCTCATGTCAGAGTCATGCCACTCTCAATATCACATGCAAACAGGTAACGATAGAAAGATACAGATTTTTTATGCCTAAAAGCAAAGGGGCAGAGGCAGATCGAAGAGATGGCGGGAAGACGTGTACGGGATTCAGCCTGAATGGACGGTGCATGCCCGAGATAGGGAAGAGTGGTATAGAGAAGGGGATGTCATTGTCCAGTAGTGGGACACTATTTTATGGGTTAGTTAAAAAACACGATTTTGTTCGGGAGTGGACCTTCTATAACCTGTTCTATGTTTGAGTGCATTTATTCAAGCGAGCATAAACAGCCCTCAAATCTGTGAAATCTGGAACCTATCTTTGGCACCTATTGCGTTAAAGCGTTTTTACCATGGATTCCGCGTTGATAGCAATGACGTGGAGATTCTAAATAATTCCCAGTATCGTAATTTTTACTCCCGCAGTGATCGACTTCTGCCTAATGAAAGTGCTGGTGGCGGATCCGAACACGAACTTCACGACGCTGACCCTCGCCTGGGCGTCCAAGAGCAACTGCGAGCAGCGCGCCGGCCGCGCGGGCCGCGTGAGGCCCGGCCGCGTCTACAGGCTCGTTACCGCCAAGTTCTACGTAAGTCATACATACATACATACATATTCTCACGGCTGTATTCCCAAGAAAGGTAGGCAGAGCGCATGAAAAAAAAAAACCAGTGCCACGTTTAGCAATTTCAGGGTAACCAGATGGTTAACGTGATATTGCAGTCACAGGTTGCTAGCCCATCGCCCACAATACACTAACCCTTTCTCAGAGACGACTCTTACGACACCCACGGGAAGAAAGGGGGTGGTGCTATTCTAACCCGGCACCACACGGGGGGGTAAGTAGTATGTAGGTCATAACGATATAAAATTGTTAGAGTTTAGCTTGATGTGTTTGGGGTGATCCGTAGCCCGTCTTCTAGGTGCCGCGGCGGAGACACTAAACTATCCACTTTCTCAACATCCACAATCAACAATCATTTTGATTCGGAGGTACTGACCAAACACATTTAAGTAAAGCAAGCACAGTTAAGTTCACAGTTCAGTTAAGCTCACAGACATGTCACAACTCAAATCATCGTTAGGAATCCAACTCGTTCACTCACGAGAGATCTCATTAATTCGGCTGTTCCTATCTGTATTTTCCTTTACCTAACACAATACGATACAAAACTCTTTACTGGACACCAAAAGAACCACACAATTCAGTAGATACCGAGGGTTGTTCCTCTTCCGTGTGGATAGTCCACCTGCTTTTTGTATACAAATTTCGGAAGATCGGTCAATGGAAACTATCTGATACCGATTCAATCTTTTTGCCACAGGAAACCTTAAAGAAGGACAGCATCCCGGAGATAATCCGGTGCCCTCTGGAACGGCTGGTGCTGCTGGCCAAGATGCTGGACATGGGCTCGCCCAGCGACGTGCTAGCACTCGCTATGGACCCGCCCAACATGTCCAACATACACCGGACCATGCTCGTGCTCAAAGAGGTAACGTCAGAGCAGGTGTTCCCAAACTTTTTTACCCCTTCCAAAGTTTTATGGAGTTTGGTATTTGTAACAAATTCCATCTAGTCTCCCATGGACCCTAGGGGTCCACCTAGACCACTTTGGGAAACACTGCATTAGACCAACAATTACAGTCAGTCCGGTGGTATAAACGTAGAGATCTAGAGACCTATAACGTCAGGAATCCTTACATAATTATTATGTATAAAGTAGTTTATTTTATATGTATCAGAAAACCCTGACTAATGGAAGTCATGTAGGAGGCCTTTGCCCAGCAGTGGTGGGACACAAACCAAGGGGTTAGAACTAAAATGACGAGAGTTTCTTTTAAGCTGGTTAAGTTGTTAATTAAAGTAACGGTTGTAGCAACATTATCAGCGATAGTTGCGAAAACATTCCGAGACTAATAGTACTGTAATTACGTAGGAAAAAATGGCTTAGAAATGCAAATAAACCCAGAAATCTAAATTTTTGGTATGATGTGGGGGATGCCCAAAAAAGCTTAACTTGAAATTGTCGACCAAGATTTCCTTTGAGGGTTTTCCGCCATTTGATTTTGAATGTTGGTCTTGGTTTTGATTTTTGTATATATTTTTTGATTGTGTTAAGTACACCATATGCATATTTTCTTTCTTTACAGTGGTCGGTATGAAAATTGGTTTGGGCTTATAACTGCTACATTGAATTTTACCTCTTTATCAATATTCACCAGATCTCAATACTTTTTGGTCTCAAAATACCTAAATTGCAGAAAGGCTATTTTCTATTCTTTAAACATCTGAATCTTAAATGACCAAATAAGATATCAAATAAAAAAATAAAAAATGTTTTTTGAACTAAGACAATTTGACATTATTATTTGAGAGGGATATTAGTGAATTAGGTGTTATAAAATTGAGCTCAAACCTTAAGACCACTATAACACAGTTTACCCGTTCACTGGAACCAGGTGGGAGCTCTGAAGAAAACCCTAGACGGCGAATGGAGTGCGTGCGACGGCGACATCACTTATATGGGGCGCATAATGGCGCGCCTGCCGCTGGACGTCAAAGTGTCCAAGATCATCATACTTGGACACATCTTCGGGTGTCTCCAGGATTGTATCGTGATGGGTATGTGTTGCTAGTAACTCCTGCATCAATCATTATGACAAATTTTACGTAAAACGTTTGAAAGCAGGTAACGGTAGAAAGAGACATCTATTTTTTTTTTGCCCAAACATCTTAGTACTAGTATTATTAGTTCTGTTGTAGTATAGGCAAGTTATAATGTAACTTCACATATAGGTTTGAGATACATAGACCACATTGACCCGAAAAGCGATGAAACATTTATCTACCACCAGGTCAATTATAAAAAAATAGGAAATATTTTGCTGAAGTTTTTAAACGCGTATACCGGACCACTGTTTAAAATATTTACGGTCAATTATTTGCCACCTTGTACTAGAATTTCTTAGATATTTAATTTTATGATATTATTATGTTGCCACATCTAGCGGCTGCCCTATCCGTGAAGAACGTCTTCAACAACCCGTTCCGCGAGCATATGAACGCGTACAAATCGAAGCTGACGTGGGCCGACGGAGCCACGTGTGACTGTGTCGCCTTCCTCAACGTATACAAGGTGCGAATACTTAGCTAAACTTAAATAAGCTAACACTTTAAAGCTAAAAATATTAGCGTGTAAAGCCTAACTTAACAGTGCGGTGCGTAGGGTGCCATCTATTTCGCATTTTTTGTCCGAAAAAAGTATTATAACAGCCTTCGCATAATATATTTTGAAGTTACTAAGTAAAGTACTAACTTGTGTTGCTACAGAGCTATCCAAACGGCGCATGATAATTCCCAAAAAGGGCCGCCAGCGTGCGTCTTAATTCAAAATCAGTTTCGGTTACGGCAAAAGATTCCGCCGACCGAAACTCGGCTGAAACCGAAACCGAAATTCTTTCGGACCAGTCTTTACACTTTCACTTGCAGAACATTTTTAAATTTCCCTTTATTAAACCTCTTGCACAGGTGTGGAACCGCCTCCGTCAGCAGCAGACCTTCAAGCAGCAGGGCAACAGCGAGGTCCAATGGGCGCGTCGGTTTTACGTCCAAGTGCGCGCCATACGGGAGCTCGACGAGATGGTGCGGGAGCTCAAGGTGCGCCTCTCGCGGGAGGGCATCGAGGCAATGAAAGGAGACTCGCCTTGGACCAGGAACGACCTGTCCTTTGTTTACAAGGTACATACGTCATGCCTAAAGTAACTTGTACGGGAGTGGAGTTTCTGTACGGTCAAGGACTTTCAAAGAAAAAATCATCACGATTTCCTTTGATAAAATTAATGAGATGTCACTATGTTTACTGTGAATTGATTCCATGGTGGCTCATGAATTAAAGTCCTTGACTGTACGTAGCTCTACTATTCTGTGGCTGCAGTACTGCTAATCACAATCAAAATAAAGTGTAGATGTAGATTGTAGATACAGCGGTTCATTTCAATACAAACATACTTTATCAACAGGTGATACTAGCGGGCGCGTTCTACCCGCAATATTTCGTGCAAGTCTCCCACGACGAGGCTCGCGAACGCGACGCCGTGCGCGAACTGAATGGCAACGACCCCAGAAACACGGTATGTGACACTGCACTGGCATTGATTTCCTCTTGTCATTGTTACCTAACTGGTTTGGAGGCATCCATTTTTTTAGTATCTCATACATACAATGTTCCCAAATAGGGTAGGTTACATTGGGTTAATAGGTTACAGTGCGACGCACGTGCTCAAGTGCGACCGTGAAGGCAATATTAATGGACGCGCGCGACAGAGGTAGGTAGAGGAGGTAGCAGCGGGTCAATGCTCGAATTTGGCCTTTATAAAAACGCAAAAATTTACATAGAATACTCTATATAATGTCGTAGCATATTCGTAGAATAGTCTGCGCTTTTTAAATACGCCGTGTGCTAGGGATCAAATTTAACATTTATACGTATTTTTATGTATACCAGTATGTAATTTTAATGCAGGTGTACCTACGAAACTTCCCCGAGCATCAACCGGGTGAGATCTACGCATCGGCCATAAAACGAGTCGTCACACAGCAGATCGGACACGAGCCGCATGTCAGCTTCGACACTAACAGCAGGTACCCGCCACTTTAACAACCGTTTTTAACATACACGGATCGATCAACTATTTTGTGTCCCTGATTGCCTTGGTTACGTCGCCTGAGTCACCGAGTAAAATCGTGATTTTCTAAGATATAATCCTTACTAATATTATATTATTAATATTATAAGTCAGAAAGTGAGTTTGTTTGTTTGTTTGTTCCGCTTTCACGCCGTAACTACTGAACCGATTGCTTTGAAATTTTGCAAACGTAAAGGTAGAAGTCCGGATTAAATAATAGACTTTTTATCCCGGAAAAATTGAAGTTCCCGAAGGAAAACAAAAATAAAGTTTGCTTGAGAGATCGATATCGATCGATGATAGATCGATATCGATCGATGACCGATCGATAGACGATAGATCGATGGAGCTGTGTGTCGTTTGAAACGAGAAGTTTTTTTATAGTTGTGCTTTATACCGCAATATAACCGAGTTCCACGCGGGCGAAGCCGCGGGCGGAAAGCTAGTCCGCTATAAGTTAAGATTTTTTTTACTGTTGTAAGTATTTCTTTATGGCGCATCTCCTGAGCATAAAACGGGACCTAAATAACAACCTTTTTCTAAGCAACTCTATCACAGTTGTCCCCTTACTTACGGGACAGAATAACAACACAAAATAGTTGATTGGCCCTCGTACATCACGCCTGTATTCCTAAATGAGGTAAGCCAGTGCACACGCAACGCACAGTCAAAACTATGACCCCTACACGCTTCGTAGCCACCTCAGTTTTTGAATTAAGAGGTAAAATGTGACAGGTGGCTAGCCATTTCTCAGAGGTCTCTTATGATATACACCGAAGAAATGCGAGGTGATATTCTTAACCCGACACTACATGGGGCATTTATAAGATTTTCAGTTACATCAATTTGTTACAGGAAAGTCTACCTGACATTCCCAGCCGAAGATGTGTCTAGACGCGACAACGCCAACACCCGTGTAAGCAACTTTTATTTTTCTACAATTATGATTTTTTATGATGTTACAAGATAGTCTATCAAAATAAGATAGTTTGAGAACTTCGAGCGCGGCTCCCCCTGAATATGAGCGCGGTGAAGGGGGGGTGGTAGTATGTAGCGCTCTGACGCCACCTATCGTCGAATAGCCGAACTTGTACTACAAACGCCATCTACATAATCAACTGTCGCTTTAGTGCCCCCGCACATTACGGCCACTAAGCGCCGCCACTAAACGCGACCACCAGTGGTTCAGTCAGACCACTACACGCCGCCACTTTTTTTACTCCCGCAGCTTGTGGCTCGAACGCGGCCACTCAAACGCTCGGTGTGCGCCGATGCAGTATAAAATGTATGGAGAAACGCGTCCGCAGCTTGTGGCGGCCACTAGACGCTCAAGTGTGGCCGCCACTGAGTGGCCAGTGTGCGGGGGCTCTTAATGTCTATTATGAATAGCTTATATTTATTTTGTTCTAGGACCCGTCGATTCCCGGTCAAATCGTACTGCCCGTGTACCAGGCGATCAAGGCGAGACAACTGAGAATGGACATCAGGATTCCACTGTTGCCGTAGGTTTCATCTGTGGCACTATTGTTTGAGACGTCCTTTCATGTTATGATGAGCTTTTTGTTTATAAAATCTTATTTTGTTAAGTTTCATCTGCTGTTGTATATATTACTACATACATACATACATATTCTCACGCCTGTATTCCCATGAGGGGTAGGCTGTTACTGTTTTATATTTTATATTAGATTTAATGGAAGTTGAAAAATATGTATGACAGGCCGGACCGAGCGCACGAGTTAGCTCAGACGATGTCCACCAGTCGGTCGGACGTATCGATGGAGATGCAAGTGCCGCGCCTGCCTACCATCGACCAGACTTACTTCCCGCTCCGGATATCGCAGGTAAACGACAACCCAGTGAGAGATGGAAACTTTTGACTTATGCAATTTATCTTGTGGGACTTATATATTATGTATATGCTATGACAATGTTTTATACAAAATTGTGAAACTAAAAGGCTGTGATTGTGTATTTGGGACGACTTGTCGACTAGTAACTGGTTGAAAAAAGTATTTTTTGTGGCGAAGTCATGTCCTGTCCTTTAGTTTTTGTTTGATTTATATGGTAAAGTCATTTTTCGGTGTATGACTCTGATGCATAAAATTATGTGACGAATTAATTTAAAGTTAAGTAAAGCTTTTACAGCACGTGTTTCTTTTTCGTGTATCTTTGCCTTGCAGCTTCGTCATCAATGGTCATAACTCCTGAAACAACGCAATTTGCTTAACACAAATCCACAGATCGTGAACGTCGCCAAGTTCTGGGTCCAGTACGACGAGGAAACGGCCGACGGGGAGCTGCGCGACATCCAGGGGGCGCTCAACCGCGGGAAGCTGCTGGCGCACACCGCGCCCGTGCGGCCCGGCCTGCTGCTGGCGGCGCCGCGCGGCGACGACACCCGCGCCTACCGCGCGCGCGTGCGGCGCCCGCTGCCCCGCGACCAGGTCGAGGTGAGGCTGCGGCACCCGCGCCCGTGCGGCCCGGCCTGCTGCTGGCGGCGCCGCGCGGCGACGACACCCGCGCCTACCGCGCGCGCGTGCGGCGCCCGCTGCCCCGCGACCAGGTCGAGGTGAGGCTGCGGCACCCGCGCCGGCGGTCTGGCCAGCTCCTCCTAGGAAATTCCTGAGAAATATTATAAATTTACTTAATTTCCTAGGAAATTTATGACTTTTGTAGGATTGTAAACCAGAGACAAAAAAATATTTTACGGCCACATTTTCACAAAGTTTAATCTACTCTAACATGAGAATTTTACGAAAATGGGGGCGTAAAATAATCCAATTTGTCTCACATTTAGAATCCTATTATTTTCCAATGACAGATATAAATCCAATACTCTTTCGCAGGTCGAGTACATAGACTTCGGCAGCTCGGGCAAGGTGAGCGTGTCGAACCTGCGCGCTCTGCCAGGCGGGCCGGAAAGCATCTGCCACCGCACTCCGCCTCTGGCCATGGCTTGCGCACTAGCCGAGCTGGCGCCGCCGCCGCTGCAAGCTCATGCCAACTGGGGCGCCGCCGCCGCCGACCTGGTGCGACGGCTGACGCAGAGGACTCCACTCGTGGCCAAGGTATAATATGCTAAGAAGTACCCCCCTAGTAACGCCATCTAGCGAGCGTCAGGCCCTAGACAAGCGACAGAGTGGAGCAACGCTGCCGCGAACCTCACCGTTCGTGGCCAAGGTAAGCCGCCTGTGACGACGCGACGTGACACGACATATGCAGGGATGGCCAACAGTTCGAGCGCTGTTAGTCCAGTCGATCGTAGTTAGAAATACGCAGCGCAACGTAATCACCGACTGCTTTCAATAAGTTTGCGATTAGTAGATCGCACAGGGTTTCATTAGTAAACAGAATCTTGGGTCCAATCGAGTTGGCCGCCCCTGACGTAATGTGACAGTGTCGGCAAGGTGAGCGTCTGCCAGCACACGCCGCTGCTGGCCATCGACATGTGGCGACGGCTGAAGTATCCTCTGCCGTTCACAACTTGCAGTTCGTTTGTAAGAAGCCTAAGTGTTAAGTTTTTCGTATGCTAAAACAAGTAATCGTATAGCATAATAAGGAGGTTGGTTAAACAAGCTTTCGTTCGAGGCCACGGCCATGTGCGAGATTTTTTTTGGCGCCAAGCTTTACCCAGCAAGTTGTTCGCAGATCTACTCAGTGGCGCAAGGCGTGGTCCACATCGAGCTCCTAGCTGAAGGAGGCAACGTTAATGTCAATCAGGAGCTGATACGGGCCGGGTTGGCCGTCGCTGCGGAGGAAACCTATGAGTCCAAGGTACTTCTGCATACTTTGGCCGACAAAAACTTAACATAACGTAAACCTACCTACGTTTGTGTGTTGATTCAAGTTGGGAAAAAATGCTACCGCGAAAATGAAGTTTAGTAAAATCGACAAAAAGAAGAGCCATTGGGGAAAAAATGCGAATGGAAATTTTGATCTAAGAAAAAAAAAATCGGGAAATAACCTAAACATCTGTTTATCTGACGCAGTTGAACCACGATCTACGCCAGTCCGTGTCAGAGCTGAACATGGCTCAGATCCGCGCCTACAACCGCGAGCAGCTCAAATTCGCGTTCAAAGAACTGCGGGAGATCGACTCTCCCAACGCTAAGGACTGCTATAGTGACGTCTGCCTGAAAGGTCCTTTCAGGTATGTGAATATTTCTTTAGGGCTATACACACAGACTTATATCGAAATAGATACCGCGAGTTCCTGCATTTGTATGAAAACCAAGCGTGTCACTTTTCTCTACAGTAGGTGTTCTCCACATGTGCGCTTTAGTGATGAGAATTGACAGTCCGAGGGAAACCCATTCAAAGATGACGCCGCCCTATTCAAGTTGTCCTGTTTCTAGGCAGTTAAACCTAATCTAAGTGGTATAAAACTAAATGAAATCGTGTCAAAAGAGGAGCATTGCTCTCCCTTTTGGCTCCATTTTGGTACGCGAAGTACATACAGTTGAGTCATCTATTTCGATATAAATCTGCGGCTATACACCAAAAGGAGAAACGAAACTTTTATAAGATTACTCCTTTGTCCGTTCGTATGTTGCAGGTGATTTGCTTTAGAGAATTTAAATTGATGAAACATTGTATGTACTATGTAATCTAAATCGGTATATCCTTACAAAGTTAACATTTAAGCAACAGTGTTGGTAAACTCAGCAACGTAGACGTCAATAGTGTCTACATCTTTGTTGCTGACTCCACATGTAGTAGGTTCCTCCTATTGACCATTACAATGTGTGTTCAGTGACCGTTCTCACAAGCGACGGTGTAGACGATTTACATAGAGAATTTTAACTGCTCTCTTCAAACTCTTCTTACAAATCGATTACGCCGTAGTTAGCGAGTATCGGATGACATCAGATCAGTGGTCGACAATCTTTTAGCAGACAGGGGTTGCAGATCGGCAATTGGTGTAGAAACGGGCCACATATCATCATTACATTAAATATCATTGGACAATATTCACACCAATCACCTAGTCCCAAATTAGGCAATTTAATGCCTGTGTTATGGGTACTAGACAACGGATAAACTTACTTATATATAGATAAACATCCAAGACTCGAGAGCAAACATTCGTATTCATCATACAGACATCTGCCCCGACCGGGGATCGAACCCGGGACCTTAAGCTTCACTGTCAGGTTCTCTAACCGGTAGGCTATCGGGCCGTCACATTCGCGTATGCTCTTGATAGTATAGGATTACGTGTATTATGAATAATATTCAAAACTCAATGATTGCGGCCACAAAGTAACTTGCCGCGGGCCGCAGGTTGCCGACTCCTGTAGACTATAATAGTAATACTGACTTGTTACAGCCCGCTGGAGAGCACGCTCCATAACCTGATGTACGGCAGCCGCGAGAAGGCGGTGCAGATTGAGTGGAACTCCGTCAACTCGGTGCTCCTTGACACGGAGCCGCAGCGCGTCTACGAAAGGTTACCTTTGTTACTTAACACCCCTCCTTTAACTTAGATATGTCTCGGTTAGAATAAAAATCGCAGCTTAGCTTTCGCACATAAGATAGGATACCAGTCAATTTCTGAAGTATATTTTAGACAGTGACAAGTATAGTCTATCTCGCGCGCATCTCTAACCGCCAAAAAACTTCGCGCTAAAATTTATATGAAAGAATAAGCTGTTCGTTTATTCGCTTTTTCTTAAATTCAGCGGTTAGTTCTAAGAGACTTTATTTTATTCACCCTTTCTCATTGAAAATTTCTTTGTTACTTCTGTTTTTAAGAATTAGATATTTATTTGCTGTACGGTGAAGAAAAATATCACAATTAAACCTGCACACAACTAAGAATTATTCAATACGGTGTGTAAACTTCCTTGTTTATTTATATGTATGGTATCGACAGATTGATGGTGGCTGCGGACGTGGGGCAAAACGAGCACAGCGGCAAGCTGACGCTGCGCCACACCACGCTCATGCCAAACGTGCCCGGTCTACCCGCCATCGTCGCGCTTCTCTTCTGCCCCACGTGAGTCACCATAAATGAGCTAACAAAGCCTGAGAATAAACGAATAAAAGCGTAGTCCTTGGAATCTATGGTGGTATGATTTTAAGTGGGGTTAAGTTCTGTTTACCGAAAAAGCGGTGCGTGAACTTACACCTACTACTTAATAACTTACTAAGTTACAATTTGGGGTTTGTTACAATCAACT
>BHDV01065440.1:0-14857 GCA_005406045.1 Adoxophyes honmai
TACATTAGTGTTAAAAGGTAAGGTGTTTTCATTGCTTCAATATGCTTAGATGGTCCGGTACCGGGTTGCGACCCGGCATTTGGGAAACCCTGCTTTAATCCATTGGCCAAGAAATCGAACAATTGCATTTGTAACCCAACTTAAATTCACTTCGCAGTTCCGGCGCATTCCTTAATAATTTTAAACGTGGCAAATCTACTTGGCAACCTATTTGAACAGCGTGTCGACGAGCGTTGCGGTGGAGAGCGCGCCCCTGAATTACGTGTTCTTGAAATTAAGCTCTTTGTGTCGGGAGCTCCTTTATACCTCCACAAACATCTAGGCCCGGCCTAGGAACGCTTTGCTCCAAGTCACGGAATATTAAATATCATAGCGGAATTAATAACGAAAGTCGAGTATCTCGTGCATATTATTATTCGAATACAACGACACCGCCGTTTCCGCAATATCCTGTAAATACTCGTAAATTGTCTCAACCTGCTTGTTCATTTCCTGTGCGGCTCCGTGTTCGGCGGAGACTGCGGCAGCTATCGATGTGTAGTAATTGCTGTCTTTACAGTACCTGCGACGCTTTCAAACGGATGTCGGGTATCGGGCATCACAGTATCAACTCTTTAACGAACGCAGATCGTCTGCGGGGTCCACCAAAAGGCACCAACCTATAGATTATTTTATTTTTATGACATTACGTGTCGCCTTTGGAGGCGTCCAGTGACGAATCCTAATATTTAAGTGCTTCCTTTTTTTACGACAATATGACGAATGGTATGATGCCAGGTTTAGAATATAACTTTACCATTTCTTTCAGGGAAGTCGTAAGAGGCGAGTTAAGGGACTAAGGTTTAGGTATGCTTTAGACGACAAGCTAGCAAGCTGTCACTATAAAGGTCACAGCACACATATCAACTCGGAAAGGGATCGCCACCGTATCGCCTCGAGTCGTTCAGTATTGTTTGTATGAAACTCCCTACTGCAACGCACACTAATCGGAATCGTAACGTAACCGCCTCGCCTCGGAACAGGCTCCGAACCGCGATGCGGTGCGTGGTCAACTTGCAGTTCCCGCGCTTACGGCTCGTCGTCCCCGCGCTTACGTCTCTCCGTACGCGAGCTCACGTTTCTTCGTCCACCCTTGCCCCTGTCCTTGTCAGCCAGCGGTCGGCGAGCCGTAAGCGCGGTGTCGCCTAGCCGTAGCAGAGTTGACGTACAGGAGCTGCTGATACGCTTACGTTACGTGCATACGTTGGGTTGACGCCTGGTTGATGGCGAGGCGAAAGGCGATACGGTGACGATCCTTTTCCGAGTTGATATGTGTGCTGTGACCTTTATACCTCTTTAATTTAAATCTGAAATTACGAACTTAATCAACAAATCAAATATTGTTACATAGGCATGAATTTGTATACTTAACATTTCGTGTGCTCGTGTGATGTAGATATATTCCAAAAATTACTAAGAAACGTGACATATTTATACGTTTGTCTAATTAATGTTACGTGTGCTCTGCCTACGCCATTTGGGGATACAGGCGTATGTGTGTAACGAAGTTGACATATCCACGGACATTTACCAATATGATTGCTAATACGATTTGATGTGTTGGATACCTCCCTACTCATCAGTGCGGTTTCGGCAGCACGTACCGTGCAGACCGGTAAGGTCTCAAACGAACACAATCCTATTGCCAAGGGCTTATCGAAGGTCCTGACGACCTTGTTCAAATATTTATAGAGCTTCAATATGAAGGTGTAGTCTCACATGGCAAAGACAACAAACAACCAATTCCCGGAACTGTGCAACTCGATTTTTCCTCAAGGTACAAGCCTCTATTTTAATATTCCGCGCATAGCACTAAACATGATTATTCTTACGTTTAAATATTACAGGATGGTATCGGAGCCGTTTCGGCGTATGAATCAATATGTATTACGGGCGCAGTCTGTAGTCTAATCTCTCATCCGCCTTTCCGCTTCGCCGCTGATAGAGGGCTCGAAAATCGCGAAAAAACTTGGAAATATGTTTGGGCGCGCGATGGGTGATATATAAAAGTTTTTTTTTTATGATTTATTACCTTCACTCGCGGTTGGAGTAGGTTTTGAATTACCTCCGGTGTTGTATCTGAATTTATTGCAGTGCACACGAATTTCGAGATTGGGGAAATCTGTTCGGTGTTAGGTACTAAGAAACGGCGAACCGTGGGTTTCTGTATAGATAGGTGCTCAACTACAAGCGCCCTAAGAAGTATAAATCCTGAGTATTAACGTCTTAACAGCTTTAATTTTCATTGTGTTCTAATTATGCTGTCAAATAATTTGTTGTGATAATTGAAGATAGAAACATAAAACAAAAGGTTAGTTTAGTTTTAAATTAAGGTAGTTTAGTTAATTAAGTAGCTTGTTAACTTTATTAATATACAAAATTAATTATGTCGTAAGAGACGTCAAAAAAAAATAGGTTTAGGTCAGCTTTAAGCGATATACATAATAATCTTTTTCATCTAGTTTGTAACCTAAAATTGACTATGAAACGTTAAATAGTAATGTTTTTTTTTGAGCTCAGCCTAACCTATTTGAAAATACAGGCGTCATTTTTACATGTGCATGTATGAAAACCAAATGTTTTATTATCAAGTATAAATATTTTGAGCTGGCCTTTGTCGGTCGGGCAGTACGAGTACAACGCATGTTGATTAAAATCGCGTATCCACCGATCCGGCGCGTGTAAACGCTGTGCCTAATGGAACACCTTTTACTCTTTACATTATTGGCGGATCCTCAATTTTACTCGTATATGTACTTATCCGCCGCGTCAAATATACGAATGTTGATACATTCGTTATACGTAAACGAAAACACATCAATACTACAGCAGAGTGGCATATTCGACTCTGAGCAAATTTGCCTTGCAAAAACAATATTTATGGCGCATGTTTTAATATTTTAGCGGCCTGCGAGATATGTAAAGTATCGTTGAAATATGAAGAGGATATTGCACGTATATTTGAGATTTGATACACGATAGTTCATCATTTTTCTCTCGCAATAATATTAGGAGCAAGCTGAACCCTTGAGCATGGGACCGTCCAAACATCAGTGATGTTGAGGTAACTTTTAGCTAAAGTTTAGTTTGGATTTCATTAATACAGGTTGTCATTTTGCTCTCTATATTTTGAGAAAAAAAATTGTGTAGTTTATAATATTTTCTATGTATTTTTTATATTACAGTGTTGCCCAACATAAACCTAAAATTGCTAAAAATGGCCTTCAAAATGCTTCTTGAGGTAAAAAGCGTGACGTTTATGCATGTAAAAGTGTGGTTTATTTTCATCTGTGTCAAATTACGTTAGTTAAAACCTTTTTTTTTTATATATGCGAAAGTCACAATATACAATGAAACTCAAAAATAACTATATATTTTCTTTAAAAGATAAGTAATTAAACACTTTATTGTAAATACAAAAAAAATACCAGGAAGATGATGAAGTAAAAGGACGTACTTACTCTTAAAGGGATCTCTTACAGCCAAACTTTGAGAGACAAAAAGGAAAATATTAATTAAGACCGACAAGAGATGCTATAGTGAACATGGTGAAATATAGTAGGTAAATTGTGAAAATGTTCACAAAATGCTACAGAGAAGAAGAAAATATTAATAATATTACAACGAGATGATAACGTTTTGAACCCGTCTTTTATAATTTCATTGAATCGTGTATTTTAGAGATGGCATACAAAAACATTTGTTCTAACAGACAAATTTTCGGCACTCGCGCAAATATTTGGATACAAAAAGCAAATATTGGTCTGAAGCCTGGAGCGCCGAACCATCGTGCATTGTTACTGTTATATACGGGTATCTACATGTAGCCAGCACCGTTTGTATCCAATATGTGACGCGTGCGGAGTTTTGTGGACATTTGAAAGTACTTATAAACAGATTGAGGACAATCTCTTGGACTATTCAGCAGTTGCGCAGGATTGTACAAAAGTATATCTCGGAATTTGCATTTGGAAACGTGTTAACCCTTTCGTTTGGCTAAGCGAAGTCGTAGTCGAAATCTCGCCAGGTCTTCAGGTTCATGCTCATACGTTCGAAAGGATATTTGTCTCAGATAGAAAAAACGGTTTGCAGAGCCGGTTGACTGGATGACTCATTACTGATTAGCTCATTAGTTAATATTGTGAAAATGAGGGTAATGTTGCCAAGTAATCCTGATCAAATACATCTTTTAAGGGTGAACATGTTTTTGGTATCAAAAAGATGTTCATCACCAGATCCGGTGGATGTCAGTATTTCGCATAAAACGGGTCCACTCGTCAGCTGGCCTGAAAGCGATTTATATCTCGTAGATACATTTATGCAATCGTTCTCTACCAAAAGATATCTACGTTTTCTCAAGTCGATAGGTACCTCGAAAGCAATATTGCTACTTTTTTGTTGAGATCCAATATTCGAAGGTCTCTTATATTTAACAAATTGAATTCGACGACAACCCGCTTATTCATGCTATTTACTTCATAAGTAGATTCCGCTCGTCTTTATGTCGCAAATCCTGTTGAAATTCCTTTTAAATTCCAACACATTAATGTCAATCGGATTCGTGTTCAATCGTCTACGAATTATAATCTTCACGTGGACGGTTCTCACTTAAAAACGTTTTGTATAGAAAACAGATTCCGTGACATAATTTGTTTCGTTTTGTTAGAAAAGCTTATTCTCTTTTCATAGGATCTTGTTATGATTTCGTAATGTTGTCACCGATTCCTTTGACAAAAACTTGCTACTTGTTTTGTTTTCCTCGTATTTCATTTATAATTATTCCATTTTTTCATGACAAATCTTAATCTTTTTTAACGTAACCTGTTTTTGAGATTTGCTAATGCGTTTCTTGATAAATATCCTAGGGCATCTGACGAATTTTTCACTGAAACGCCCAACAGAAGCGAATGTAATTAATTCATAATGATTTGTTCCAGAATCCGTGTGACGACATACGCCACAAACGCATTTGGTCAAAGAATAAATGGTGCGGTACCTTGCCCAAGGTCCTGGTCATAGGGCCCCAGAAGACCGGGAGCACGGCCCTCTACACCTTCCTGGCTATGCACCCTTCGCTCGTGCCTAACCTGCCGAGCCCGACCACATACGAGGAATTGCAGTTTTTCAACAATAACAATTACATGAAAGGATTGGACTGGTGAGTTTTTTAACTACGTCTGTGGTTTTTATTAAAAGAGCAACTGTTACTCAGTAATATGTGTGTGCATAGGCACCTACCAATGTATAAATTAGACTATTTTCCTCAGTACACAGGCTTGAAATTAAAAAACATTAGTCTCCAGTGATGTGAGGAAATTTTGCACCAAGAGTAGTCTTGTTGGCCACCATTCATCTGTACAATGTCCTGCAAAAACAAATCAGCGTATGTTTTTGGCCGTGAGAGCTGCTAGGTATTAGTAGCTTCGACGAAATGAGCGCCTTATTTAGTTAAACATCCGAGTATGCTGCACTCAGTATCTTGACTTGCTTTTCAAAGGAGTCAGGCGCTCGCAATTTGTGTGGTTATCGTGTTATCAGCAGCAAACATCACTATTGTTGCTTGTTACGGAGGAAGGCAGAGACCACTTACGTCGTTACAATGTCTTCAGACACCGACAGGACGGTAAAGTGGCGCTTAAATTGTCCCCCTGTTGATAAGTAAACGTGTCTGATAATATAAATGGAGACAGAACAGGTACCGAGGGTTATTTGCATGTACCCTTTGTAGCAAAATACGAAGCAAGTGCTCACCGCGACAACAATGTAAATGCTAAATTAACAATAAATTACTTTGTTGCTGTACAATTTCTTGTAAGACGCCTCACTTGGCAGTAATTGGAACCGAAGTGTGGTCGCAAAGGTCAAATGCTCGGCTGTAGTGTAAATTACTCTATCCCGATTCAATCAGATAGCGATTGTGTATCTATATGTCCTGTTTGCTATGTTTAGTGTCCCACCCACAGATATTCTAATGACGTAGACTCAGTAACAGTTTGAAATCCGAAGTGATAATGAAAGTGTGAATAAAATAAAGTTCCCGCGTCAGAATTCTAAATAGTTTAAATATTTACATGTTTCAATGGCAGAATCGAATTTTCAGGAATGAGCGAACTGGAAGGAAGTGGCATGAAGTAGTTTTGTTTATTTTCCGGGTCACTAGCAGTGTCTGTCTCGGTAGCATGTCTGTGTCTATACCATCCGTTAGCTGACCAAATGTAATTTACCATAGTGTATGTAAATTGGTATACATATTGTGGATTGTAATCTAAAATGGTTTTGGTGGCAGGTGTCAAATAATAGTGCCGGCATTTAAGCATATGTGTAGCGTGTTTGTATGCCTACGTAAATAATTGCATTTGAAATATGTTTGTGTTTTTACAAACGTGTTAAATATTGTAACTAGGTATTTTAAGGTTTAATGAAATTAGTTTACTGATTAATGTTTTTCTTTCGACCAGGTACTTAAACTTTTTCCCTCCAAACATGGGCAATAGCACACAGATGACTTTCGAGAAATCAGCGACGTATTTCGAGGGGGACTTAGTGCCGCGGCGCGCGCATGCCCTGCTGCCGAATGCCAAGATTATCACTATACTAATATCACCTTCTAAAAGGTAAGTTAGTTAATTCACACACAATACCTTGAATAAAGTCGGCTACAAAAAGCTACTACGAGTATAATGAATTAATGACATTATAATGACAGTAGCCTCAGTCTAATCAAACATTTAATGCCATCCTCAAATCACACACATGAATGCAGCTTATTTCTGTAATTATTCTTGCCTTCATATTACATCACGGACGGTCGATCAATTCAATAAATGCGGAATCTCATAAGCTCCTCCATATCTCAGATCTTGTAGAAGCAAAATTACTTTTTATCAGTCGTCCGCAGGCCGAAAACAATTTTAATTGAAAGTTGATTCCAGTAGCGAAATGTAATCCCGAAATTGTGGATATCTTGATTAAAATTAGTTTCCATTCAAATAATTGAAATTGGTATGGATTATAATCGAATTTTGTTGTTACTTCAGACAACTAAAAGTTCGTTATTTAATTTAGCAGCACGAAGTAAAGTAATAAATCTAAATTAAATATTTTGCCTTTGAACTTTTGTATAAACGTTCGAGTACCGCCCGGTTGAATAGTTTTGATTCGATATTGATTTCTGCAATGTTCATCATGCGCATTTACTGTACTTTGTCTGTTATATTCAGATCTCGACCTCTTTTTTGTTTAATTAAGCAAAGTTTTTGAACAAACTACAAACGTCTTGAAAAAGATACGGATAAGTTACGTCCTAAATCGATATATGTTTCGGGCTAATCCGTAGCCTTCATCTAGCACCCGCGGCTGCTGCCAAACGCGCACTGCGCTCCACCGCTCTGTTTGCGCGACTAAACGATGACTTTGCCCACCGACTACCGGGTAGCCAAAATTAGTAACAAATATGGGTGTTTTTTACAGATAAAATAATACAATTAGTAAAAATACACCTACAGAAAGATACAAATAAAAAAATACTAGTCTTAAGGGAGATTAGATTATAGGACCGAGGTAAGTGATTCAGGCCGCCTCGGAACTCGCTCAGGCTTCAGTGCCCAGCGCCGGTTTGTTCAGAGGCAGTAGGGCGACGGGAAACGGACAACGGGCACAAAGGGGAAGCGTAGCGGGAAAGGAAAGTCTGGAACCAAGCATCCTGGTTACCGGTCTGCTTCTAACACCCGTCCACACCTCGTTTCAAAGCCTAGGCTAGCAAAAAATATACTAAACGAGACTTTGATTAGGTTTCACTAAGTATTTAGTACGGGAAAATGGAAGGATATTTACAAAAATGTATAACGGTACTTGCAGAAGTGGCAGCTCTTTTCCAATACCAGATGATCCGAAAATGTGTTTTACATAAATATTTTTAAATTAAAAGAATTATCAAAAGCGGCTTATTTAAGTACTTAACAGCAAAAACAAAAGCTACGCCGCATTTTTTTTGTGACTTCTGACTTTTTATAGAGACCATGTTACACTGCGTCCTTGTGCTAAAATATCACTTATTTTTGTTTTTTATACTTAGTCTATAAGTTTAGTGATCTACAGTTTAGCGAATTGTCTCGTGGAATGCAATTTGTGCTCGATAATAGCCACATCGTATTTCAGGCGCATCGTGTGTTTCAAACAAAGCTCGAATTATGCGAGCAATTTATTTGACCTGTAGTTACTATGTCTATAAACTAAAATCAATTACAGTTTAGAACCGTGAGCACCAAAAAGATCACTTGCGTTAATGTGCGTTAAGTCGTAGTTAAAATTTCTTGTCACAACCACAGAATAGATAATAGTGTCACAACGGATAAGTTATCAGAAATTTTAAGTAACTCTTAGGCACCTTAATTAATTTCCATAATTAATTTGCTTCTAATAATGCACTATACTCGTCTATCATTTTAGGTTTTTAATTTAGGTAATTTTTCCCTTCTTTGTGATCAGGGCTTATTCGTGGTACCAGCACATACGGTCGCACGGAGACCCGATAGCAAACAACTACACCTTCCACACAGTCATCACAGCCAACGACTCCGCGCCAAAGCCTCTTAGAGACTTGAGGTAAGTCTCAAATCCATGCTCGGATCTAAATAATTATTAAAGGCACTGCGGCGCGAAGTAAACGGCTGAAAGTTTCTCGTCGCAAAAATATTGGCAACGTTGCAGCGCCGTTAATTTCAACGTAATCCGACGAATATTCGTTGTTGGGGAAAGCTGTGTTGAAAAATATTACATTTTATTAGTAGACGTATTCAGCTACAAAAAATGTGATTCTCCTTTTTTTATTCTTTATTTATTTTGAGTCTTTATTTAATAAAAGTATATGTCAGCCCCGTTAAAACAACTGAAAATTTGCCAACGAACAGATTTATAATTTGTATTATTTGTAGACACTGGGCCAAACTGTGTGTCGTTGAGTGGGTACCGTAGAAATGTGCAACATTGCCTATATGATGCGCCAAACGGCTATGTATTTTCATGATTGGGTAAACGGTATTTCTCCTTTTACCCAATCATAAAAATACATAGCCGTTTGGTGAATAATAGCAGTTTTTCAAATCAGGCAAAGTTGCATCATATAGGCAATGTTGCACATTTCTACGGTAGGTATAACTTTTGAGTCAGTTTTTAAACAAACATTTTTCAATGTTGTGTATCGGAAAAAAATCTAAATAAATATTAAAATGAGTGTACTTCCTTTCCAAACGTTAGATACTTTTTACATGCTTTTGTTTTGACATCTATTACTCGAGGAAAATTGTATTACAAATTTTAATTCTTTTACTGTTCGTTTAGACACACACGTCTACACTTCGATCAGTTCTATTCGGTCATCTTTTCTTGTTTATTTTACACTCAGCGCAACAAACCACGGGAATTCTATCCCATGATTATCTGTATTGAAATTAGAACGGTACTCCAAGACGGATTCCTAACAAGACCATACTCACAAAGTCTATTTTCACAGGAACCGTTGCTTAAACCCTGGCAAATACAGCCATTTCCTGGAACGCTGGCTAGCGGAGTACAGTCCGCACCAGTTGCATATACTGGACGGGGCGTTGTTGCGCGCCGAACCCGCCACGGCCATGCACGCTTTGCAGAAGTTCCTCAAGATACCTACGCTGGACTACAACAAGCTGCTCAAGTAAGTGGCTAACTCGGGTTAGGGATGTCGACACCTGCTTATGCTGGCGAGCAGACAGAGCGATCAAATCGAGTGATTCTCGACACTTTGAACACGAAGATGAAATGTTTATGCGAATAAAAACGAATCGTCGACTTGTATGTACGCGCACAACTTCCGAATTACTGCACCAAATTGAATGATTATTTTTTTTGTGTTTATATTTTTAGGACAAGGTTTGTCTAAAAAAATGTAATAAATCTTAGGTTTTTTTTAATGAAAATCTGAGTTTATAAGAACGCCTAATAAACAATACCTAGTAAGTAAATGTGATAGTGAGTGTACCAAATATTCAGCCAACAAATGACTACTTCAAACAGCAACTATATTTATTTTTATAAAGATACTCAAAAGACGTATGAAGTTTGCGGGGTTAGCTAACTTTTAATAATTGATAATTTAATGTCCCGACGGATTAAAGTTCAGTTTGACCTTTTCCTGATCAAGACACTGATTTCTAATTGGCCAATCGGTACAAAATTTAACCCGATAAAAATACGTAGTTCTTGACAACAAGTTCAAATCGACACACTCATGCTAAATAAAGTTGCGTGAGTAAGGAATGTGCAGGATAAACCCACCAGTGCTCGTATCGACCCCGCCAGGTAGCCCGCGTTACGCCCGCGCCCCGCTACTATCTCCCTGTTGTTTGCCTCGATCTCGACGCTAAAGATATTAGAGTCCTTTGAGGACCCTGAAGTGTAACATGAAAACAATTTTATGTGTAAACATAGTTACGTTTCCGTTGCGAGTTATTGCTCTATATCGAGTGCCATCTGAAGTAGTTTGCCGAGCTCAATCCTCACAAAACACGCAATAAATTTCGTTCAGTCGCTATCCAGGTCGAAGGGTCATTAAGTAATTAATCTTTTATGTTCAACAGGTACGACCCGAAGAAGGGATTTTTCTGCCAAGCCGTAAGCAATGAGCGGACGAAATGTCTCGGTAAATCTAAAGGGCGCGTCTACCCGCCCATGGAGGAAAGGTCGGCCAAATTCTTAAAGCGATACTACACGCCCCATAACACGGCTTTATCAAAGCTGTTGGTCAGATTGGGTCGCCCGGTCCCGCAGTGGCTCAAAGACGAACTATCTTCTAATGGATAGCATATCTCTCAACCTAAAAGGTTGGAACGGGACAAGAGGATACCTCGCGGACTGATCAAAGTATGCGTCGCGGCCGCGCCCTGACCAAGTCGCGCGCGGCGCCCGGGGATGCTAGCAATGTTGTTTTTCAAAGTGTTTTCGTGTGACATTATCATTGTTGAAAATATCTTTGTCTATCGGATCTTATTATATAATATTATAAAGAGTGATATTGCAAACGACTTAAATGTTCTCGATCTCTACAATTGAGACGTCGACGATTTTTTTTCACAAGATTAAGTTTAAATCCTATTGTTAAGATATTAGTACATAGAAAAAGTCTCGCTGAGTACAGCGACTATAATTTTAAATTGACTTGCCTGACCTATGATTTAGCTATATTTGATTTAAATGTATGAACCCGGCTACATTAATGTCAATGCCGGTTTAGGTGCTATTTTAAGTATTAAATGATACTTTTTCACCGATTGTTCTGAAGCTTTAGTTTTAGACTGGTACCAAGCGATGCAATAATTCTTGCAGCTACCCACAGAAGCGAGCTTAACTAATAATCATAGTTTGCTGCACGCGCAGGAGATGGCTGCCGCAGCCTGCAGTTCGGCTGCTGATTGATCCATTTTCATTCCATACACGTAGTTACATGCCATTTACTTACCTGTAAATATTGATTTTCACATAAATACAACTTTATTAAGTACCTGATACAATTTGTATATTTGTAATTATAATTTTACACTTTTCATATCGAATAATTAGATCAATTACCGATTTCTACGTCTTTTAGTGCCATACGAACGAGTACATATTGTTGACAACGGCACTAACAGTTTTTCTATTGAGTTTAATAGTTGCAATTCGTTGGTGACATTAGATCAAACTAGTCTTAGAGGTGATGTAAAATCACAATTATTTTTGTCAATTCAATTTATGGGTGAGTTTGCAAACCTGTGTTAAATACATATAAATTTTCGTTTGTGTTGTTCCGCTAAGTTACCTGCAGTTTAGCCGTAAGCGTTCTGTATAGGAACTAACAAATGGCGTTGTATTTTAAATAATTAATATCAATGATGACTTGGTGGCGCAAGGAATGAATACATATAAAAAGTATTTGGTATATATTTTGATATTCATGAATTTATCGGGGAGAAAAGGAGACCGACAGTTGAGATCGACATCTTTTTACGACTTTTTCTTAGAAGATATTGAGTTATATTAGAGGTCGGCACTAAAAACTTGTAAAAAAAAACTGTTTCGTATAATTAAATAGAATCTAATATTATGACTATGAAATTGATTTCCATAGAGCATTTAATGTTAAAGAATTTTAGTTCGTTTATGGATATCTAAGTACATTTTACAAAAATGCTTTATTCTTACATTTTAAAATTTATGTCTACACTTCCGATGTTCTTAATGTTGTGAAGTTGTGTGTTACGTAGAGAATGGCCTTACAATGTTTAGAGGCGAGCTATAAAACCTGTATCTTGATTTTATTGTGGTGTTGCTATTGACATGTTTATGTATAGGCCTGCAGCGCGCGCGCCGCGCTCGGGGGCGGTTGTGTTGGCTTGGCAATAAGACAATCGACTTCTGACTTCGAGTAGGAGATGTCCACATAATCAAACGTGTTTCATTACAAAATTATCATTGTTATTTTATCATGTATAAATGTTTTAAATGATACAGCAGACTGCTCTTAAAATGTGTTCTTTATAAGAAATTAATACATCACTTATTTTAATAAATGATTTGAATCTAATTTGGAAGTTGGTAATTGTTTTATCTTGCAACCTGTCCCCCGGCGCCGTGCCCTCGTTTTCTCGTTTGATAATTTACAATGCAAACGTGATATAAATTTAATTCTTTGTCCGAAATTATTAAGCCCGTGATTAGAAACAAGTGAGTTATAGTAGAAACCGAATCTGCCAAAATCTTTACATTTTATTTTATCGAACTTAAGGTGCTGCGCAGATGACAGACTATCCGTGACGCACTTTTTAGTCTGAAAATAGAACTTATGGAATTATATGAAGTAACGCACACAACGCGCAAAAAGTCTGGAGCACAATGCATACCTACACTCCGAGCAGACTTTTTGTGGGCCGCAGACTCGATCGCACAAAAAGTGTGCCGTCTGCGCTGCACCTAAATCACCGGGAAACACAATTAAATACTCTGCAACTTAATATATCCTCAATTAAAATGTAACTTTTTGTTGAATAGAAACTCAATACAATTTTTTTCTCTTACCTTGATATAATGTGATCATACATTGTACGGCAATACGTGAAACCATTTCCAGAGAGAATGCAATTCTAGAGAAATGCAATCTAACCCGAGCCGAACGCCTTGAAAAATGTATAAGAATCGCTTGCACCGCATTGTTCGATACCATTCGCTCTGGTATATTTTACACGGAGCTATAACTTCCCATTTTTATAGGTGCATCCGAAACAAGGTGCGGTTAGGTTTATAGCTGGCCTTAGCCCTAACGGCGTTCGGGAATAACTGCCGGGAATGTCAGCTCATAAAATTGGGTTTGCTGTTTGCATGGGATGTGTTAGAGTTGTATGAAAATCGAAGACTAGCCTGGATTTAAGACTTATCTATCATATATCTATAGGTACCTACCCGTCTTTTAGTAAGTAACGCGGAATAATCAACCAATCATCAGTACCTAACGATTTAAACTTGTGTGTGAAGCTCTCATTCCTTACTGAGCTTGTAACCTCCCACTGAAAGGTATCCAGAGCTTGTTAACATTTGCTTACTTATTAAACACAATAAAGCAGCTAAATGATGCCGCCATGATCCTTAAATGGTTATTAAGCGGATAGTTGCTAGTTGTGCTTAAATTTAGGTATCATTAAAGTCACAACCCTCCCGTTGATCGGCCCGTAATATGATTTCAATACTTCAATATAATAAAATCTCAAGTTTACCTACTTACAAATAATAACACTGTTATATTATAACAAAGTAGAAAATTTACAACTCGACAACCGTACATTAAGCCCAGGCTCTCGGATACGAAACATTATCCTTCGCCCGTCTCTCACTTGACCTATTTTACTAGGGGAATATTTAAAAAATCTTTACTGTAGGGGCTCTATTTTCGCAAGAAATTTGCATTCAATGAATATAATTGAATTGGCGACGTCGATAACGTCAGGAAGGGAAGTGCGGTGCTAACCATGGGTTCGGTTTCGCTATTCGATGGTGAATCGAAGTGAGTCCGTTCCGTTTCCAACCGAGCGGAGTTGCTAATTATCTTCTGCGGCCAAACGAACCTCAGTGACTGTAATGGTAAGTGATTTTAATATTTTATTTTGTTTATTCTATATATAATTTATACTATTTTTTATTTAGAAGTATGTAAAAATAGAAGCGAATGGCGCTCTGTTGTCTCTGCCTACCCCGCAGGGAATAAGGCGTGACGGTTATGTTAGGTATGTTTTATTTTTTATTTGTGTATTAGTAAACGCGGAAAATCGTTTGAATGTGCATGTCCTTGAAAGGCGCAGGAAAGTTTCGTAACCATTCGAAAATTAAGACTTTTCATTATCCTTCTAAAAGATGTCGGTATTAGAATTACACCTCTCCATGTCCTTTATGGATGTCGTAAGAGTTGACTATGGAAATAGATTGTTGAGCTAAAAGTATTATGTATAATTACATTTATACTAACTACATTTATTACAATCATTACATTTGTAAACGGTGAAAATTTCTATGTGTTACTACCTAAATTGCTGCTCCTCTCTACTGCTCAAAGGTTGGCTGGTAGAGATCCCTTTTGGGATAAGCCCGCCTTTGTACATTGTTCTTTTTTGTGAAACCTGTCTGTACCTTTTTATTTTATTTTGTACAATAAAGAGTTTTTTACTTTACTTACTTACTTGAATTGTATATTGTAACGATTTTCATTTTTAGACTGTGTATTTCAATAAAAAGACATGTCAAGATTGAAAAAAAAAAAAAA
>BHDV01065440.1:27799-38497 GCA_005406045.1 Adoxophyes honmai
TAAATATAATCTCTCGGAAGAACAAGCTCGTATAATTACAATTGAACTTCCCTTAGGTAAGTTTCTTTTAATTGTTAATTATGCCTCATATTTCCGAATAATCTGACAAAGGAGGGTTGTGTTTTAATAAACCTAATAACGGTGCCAGGCCGGTGTTGGACGCTATCATTTTGCCATCCACACGGCTCATTTCCCGACCATTTGTGAACATGTTCCGCCGTATTTAGTCGTGGGACAGGCACGTTCACAATTTGCGGCTACGGATTGTCGCGATTGGAGCGTGCAATAATCAGAGTTTCGGGCGATATTGCCCCCGATTGCGAGATGACGGACTAACGCCGCCGACCACCGCAGCCGCCGGCCGCCTCGCCTGCACTGGCGGGCCGATTTGTAATTCAATTATGACTAGCCTAGACCGGCGCTACAGAAGAACCTTCCACAGACGAGCGCAATAAAATTCATGAGCCTCTTGTTACATTCATGAGAGAAATCGAGAAAAAATACAGTGTGCCGTATACGACGGCGATAAACAAGTGCTGTAGATAACTTTCACTTTCCGCGGGCCCGACAAAATGATCGACTACAGAGTTGGCAATCTTCGGAAAGAAATAATAAATTCAGTAGAAAAATCTACACCAGGATTTTTCCTGTAGCTTTGACGCGTTACCACATTATTCGTGTTTATTGGAAGTGTCTGGTGAATTTATTATGACTACCGCGAACGAACACCGGCAGTAAGTCGGGCGCGGGATGATAAGAGAACCGGCGGTTCTTTTACTTTAGTGGAGTTAGGTTAATTATTGAAAAAGTAACAAAGTTGGCTTCGGCTCCCGCTTTTACAGGGAATAATCGCCTTCGGTCGGGCTCTGGGGGATTTACTTCTTTATTTCTCTTAGACAGGAAAGATACTTCACCCGCTATCAGTTCTTGAACAAGTTTCATTTTGATTTTTTTTTCTACACTCACCTGAAATACTTTAGATACTTAAATGCAGCTAATGAAATGTGTATTTTGTCGCTTAAAAGCTAACTTGGCTTAGGAGTGTTTTAACGGTAGGACCGTAAACGGCGGTTTATTTTTCGCCGGACCGCGCGAGCAACTTCCTATTTTATGAACGCGGTCGCGATAAAGATTGCCTTTATAAAATTATATTCCCTCTATTTTGTCCTCGACTCCCGCTTCTTTGTACTGAAATTTATTGCACTGTATCACAGTTTAATTATGAAGAGATGAGACCTTAAAGATTTATTGCCTCAGCTGTTTTACAAAAATAAGTTATCAGAAAAACTCCTGGCGAAAATTTCTTAATTTACGTCCTTAAAATCTTCACGGCGTTTATAAAGGCCGTAATCATTGGCAATTCAATTTCGCCACGAGACGGTCTCGAATACGCATTGCAACGGCGAAATCTGTTGTAAAAACATCGGGACGCCTTTATTTGGCAAACTTTTGTATTAGAAGGTACGTATTTGCATAATAGGATTTGTGTTAGGGAAACGAAGCGGCTTAATATAGAAATTTCTTTGGTGGAGGGAATACCAGGTGTCTTATTAAATAATTTGTAAGCGTGCACAAAGCATTGACGAGCGCAGCCCGCGTTTCATTAACTTTGCCTAATCAGAGCCGCGCCTCAGAAGGCGCCGATTTTACAGCGTTACGGAATTCGCTGACAACTTAAACGTTGCGTTATACCATGTTTACGAATGACAAAAACAACTGAACGCCTAATACACGCGATGGAAATTTGTTCAGAACAATTTGCATTGATTCGGCTAAACGCCGCTAAGCACTGTCCCTTTTGATTGCTAGAAAAATCAAGTTCGTTTTATAGTCGCTGGTGTATTTTGTGATAATAAAACAAGCAACGCGTGCTGGCTGGAGTGGGGATTGAGTACGTGATTGAGCCGGCGCCGCACCTAATATCAGGTATACAACTGCGCTACACGATTTTTGCGACCGGGCCACGCGCCCTCAGCGACATTAATTACCTACATATGAACACGTTTAGGGAGGAAACCGAAACCCGCGCCAAGGAGGTGCCCCGTAAAAAGGAAGAGGCCACCCGGCGCTCCAATATCGAAGGGAGCTAAACAAACGAAACAAAGTAATACCGAGCGGCGTGGACTGGCCGCCCGAATAACCCAAAAGTGGTAACCGCCTACACAGAATTGATATCATTTCGAAAGAGCTTTAATACTCAAGAATCGAAATTTTCCATTATCCTCTTATTCCAACATTAATTGAACCGAATTTCGAGTCTTAAGAACAATTTGACGTTCGGATAGCGCAAACTTAGGGGGCCCTAATTTTCCAGCGATGCTCGCAAATTACAAGCAGCAGGCCTCCCGCATAAATCCAACCTTTTCAAGTTAATAAAAATGATTTAAGTACGCATTAAAAGGATCTTTCGCCCACCGAGAACATGGAATTTATAATGGTAATAATACCGAGGTTGTTATTGTTCTGTAGCGACGCGGCGACTCTATAACTATGTACTGCATCGGTGTCGATCTGTTTTATATGCTGGCTGCATGTTTGGTAATTGGGGACGTAACTCGAATCCTAAAACTTTATAGTCTAAACATCAATATTAATGTTCTCCCATTTGGCCCGTTGTGAAATGTAGTGAGATGAGATGTGTAACAAAAAACGAGACTGAAACTCTGAATGAATTCTTTACACCTTTGGAACTTTGCAGACATGTTACGTGATATACCTTTGCTGGCATATTATACGAGTAAGATTCATCTTAAGCTAGCTTAGGTACATTTTTGTTTGAGTATTGATTTAAAAGTTAAAGCTATAGTTGCTTAAACTATTCGTGCAGACATCTACATGCATCTCGTGCGGAGTTCCGAATGACTGAAGACAAAGTTTCCGAGTTGGCTGAGAACGCGGCGTTCCTTCGATCGTCGACGTTCTATAAATGCATCACCAGTTTTTCGAAACTAATTTCATTAAATTCACATTTGTGGCACTCATATGACCTAATTTAACAGACAGTGGTGTCTCTTTAATTTTTAAGTGGAGGAACAGAAATGAATATTAATAAAAACTTGTGAGATATTAAATAAGCTACGAATTAGAGAATTCAGTAAACTAATTACTTACATTAATATTGTCAAAGAAACTGTTACACATTGCGTGGTTCTTTTGCTGTTAATGGACTTTTGATTACTAACCTAGATTATTTTCCATTTAATGGCAGTCATTGGTCTAAAAGACATCTCGCCTGTATTCGTATCGTAGCTACGTAGCCCTGATTATTTCACGTTTCGGGTTCGTTGCCACTTCTAGGTAATAAGTTGGCTGGTATATGTATAATAGTGACAGGCTGCTAGCCTGACGCTAGCTTCGCCTAAAATATACCTACTTCCTTAATCGATTTTTTCGACATCCACGGAATAAATGGAGAGGTATTCTAAGCCCGACACCATACGGCAATTATTGTTGGTCTAAAATCTACGCTAAAAATCTAAATTACGGTTTAAAAATAACAACCTAAATAAAAAGATGAAAGAAACGCCATTTAAAAAGCTTTGTTAATTCCTGGTGTTTTTTTAATCTCCTAGATTAATAAGTTCGAGATAAAATTTCAGTTAGATGGGAACAATAGTAGTGGGTCGTAAACCGCGGAGACGTTCAGAGAATGGCAAGAGATCGTGGCGGGAGCGATTCATCTGCGACAATGGACGTGCTTCCTAACCCGAACGAGTAAGGCTCAATTCACACTGGCGCAGAGACGAAGCGACGCGACGCGTCATGTTTTCTGTCATATTCATCTCTATTGTTCCATTATTTAGGTACAAATTTGTGCTATATAAATATCAAATCGCGTCGACGCGCGTTAACGCGCGCATTCGCGCTTCTACGCTTGGCTGGAATCGAGCGGATACGCGCGTCGCCAGACAAAATAAATATGTCGCGTCGCGTCGCTTCGACTCTGCGCCAGTGTGGGTTGAACCTTAGAGCGATGGCAGATGAATTGTTTTAATTTGTGCGGGTACTTTTCACTCTCAGTACTTCAAGTATTTAGGTCCTTAAGTAATCCTAAGAGTAAGTGCATTGTCCTTCTGCATTTATAGGCACTATCGTAGACTAAAACAGGAAAGCACAGGGGCAGACTTATCCCTAATGGTTGTTAATTACAGTTGAGCTGACTACTTAGTCTTACTTATTTGTTGTTCAGTATTTGATTATGTAGATAGATTTATTCAGATAGTTTTAAACTTTAAGTAAAATAAAACTTACATAAAAATTAAACTACTCTTACATGTAGAAAAGGGCATCCCCGAGGCATGGTCCCGAAGATGATGGCATTGGCAGCATTTCCTCGCTAATGCGCCGATCGCGGAGGCTGCCAGCTCCTTGGTCTCCAGTTGTATCCACCAGACGTTTGAAGATCTCTTTTATATCGCTGACGGCGCTGGAGCCCCACAGATTTCGACTCCCAATGGTATAAAAAGATATTCAGGGCCGAGACCTCTGTATTTAGCACCTTTTAATTTTTCGGCCGCTTCTGCAGCCGCTCCTGCTTCCAAAGAAGTACCGTGAAGGGGGTACTGTTTATATAAGCCAAACCAATTGCCAATGTTTACAGCATAGAAAAGTGGCAAAAAGAAGAGAACCCGAGCAGCCAGGCTGTTGTTTATATTTTAAGAGACGAAGCCGCTATTTTAATTGAATCTGGCAGTATTTAATTATGTTAATCAATTAAGTGTCACGACCGTGTACACGAAACATGTGAGCGAATGCGTTCAGTTTTAATTAAGCACGTAAATTTACACGTAATGAGATTATACGCGTGAAAATCACACCCAATCTGTACCAGCCTTAATGCATCCGTCTCTCTTGCGCGTACGTAATTCGAAAGAGAGGCATTTAGTCCGCGACAGTGTCAATTGTACCGTACAGAGTGAGCAGTAAAGAATATTTTATTTTATTCTTTAAATGGAACGCTGCATTGGAATAATTTATAATTTATTGGATTTTTTTTACAAAGAAATAAATGCTCATACATTCCAAACACACAATACCTATACCTACTTTTACTACATTTTCGACCTAAGTACTAGTTTAGCACTCTTTCGACACCTATTTGTTTTGTGTTTACTAAAAAAAAACTTAATAGATTATAAGTATTAGTAAATTTTACTAATGTTTTTGTTAAATATCCATGAATATTTATTAAAAAGGGATCCCTTTGTGCCTACTTATCTATACTTATCTACCTTAAAAATTGAAATGCGAGGAGAATGAGAATTCTCAAGAATTACCCACAGGTCGCTGACCCAGTCATACCGCTATTGCCCCGCGGCATGGTCCAAGTTCCACGGACGCAATATGGGACAAAGAGCACACGACCTGTGTAGTCGCCGCACGTCCGCCCGCTGCAATAAATACCCACCTGTATAATAGAGGTGCTAAACTGAATCCGGATACAACGCACACGTACAAGGGGTTCAAATGTCGTACCTACTTGGTTAGAAGGCAAACAAATAAAATAATATACATACGTACATCACGGCTCTAATTCTAAATGGGGTAGGCAAAGCACACGAAAGGTTATACAGTCTAAACCATGTGTTTCGTAGATACTTCTAACATATTTTTAGATTTTTAGTTAATAGGTGTTTTCGTGTGGTATCGGATTTAGAATAAAACCTCTCCATTTATTACGAGGACATCGTAAGAAGCGACTAAGGAAATAACATATTTTTAGTAGACAGGCTAGCAACCCGTCACTGTTATATCTGCCAACTCAAATTAAAAAAAGTAAAGTGGCCACGAAACGTGAAGTAAGCATGTTTTTTTCTATAAAGCGTTTTGTGTGCTCTGCCTACCCCAATTGGGAATACAGGCTTGATGTATGTATAAAATGCGAGAAAATCGAAAAGTACATACCGTCAATAATGTGTCCCCGCAGTAAAACGCCACACTTTCCCAAAAAGAGGCATAAAACTGTCTTTTAACCCCCACTCTACCCACTAGCCAGAAAACTGCGTTTATCTATTGTGGCTAAAATCTCCCTAATGGCAGATTTATGGGCTATTAGCGCTCTCCGGATACATTCGAGCGGTTACTAACGCGTTGACGGGTTTACGCGCCTTATCCATAACTCATCATCGGGCGCGTAAGCAACGCACCGGCATTTTTTTTTCGAACAAACATCCGAGAGTGTCTCTTTTGCCGTCGTGTACTCGTAGACTAAATATGATCGTCATCATCATCATCATCATCAGCCTATATACGTCCCACTGCAGGACACAGGCCTCCTCTCTGTATGAGAGGGCTTGGGCGATAGTTCCCACGCGGGCCCAGTGCGGATTGAGAACTTCACACAAAACGTTGAATTACTTTCGTCGCTGTGTGTAGGTTTCCTCACGATGTTTTCCTTCACCGAATAACTCGTTATAAATATCAAATTTGATATCGCACATAAATTCCGAAAAATTCAGAGGTGCGAGCCCGGGGTTTGAACCCACGACCCTCTGCTTGAGAGGCCACAGTTCGAACCGCTGGGCTATCACGGCTTTTTTTTTATCATCATCATTTCAACCATATTCAAAATTCAAAATGTATTTATGCAACCTGGCTAATAGCACTGTTATCTACTCGTCATTTTCGAGTCTACCAGCGCTTCGGAAAACCATCATTGCCAAGCAAAATGAAAGCAAGAAACTTTGCAGGATTTTTTGAAAACCCAAGTTTTTTACAAACTAAAAGTTCAAAAAAAAATTGTAAAGAAAAACGTAGTGTACAAGATATGGAACATCTACTGCTAAACATAGTTCTCCCCTTTAGACTTGCATAAGTACCGGATGGTAGCGACCTGCATTCAGCGTCTTCCGGCGACCTTTATAAGGTCCTTAGTCCATTTAAATAGAACACTATGAATCTATGATCTATGACGATGATGTTAAGGTTGTTGTTGCCTATGATCGTCACCGGGTATAATTTGGTTTATAATTATTAATATTTACTTTTATAATTTGTATTAAAACCAGAATATATTGAAAACCATACAAGCATTAGCCCCCATCGTCTTGCCCGTGTGGTGTCGAATTTTGAATAAAATTACACTTCTCCGTTTCTTCCAAAAGTGTTGAAGAGGTAAATTGTCACCATTGTAAAAAAAACTAGCGTAAAAACGCTAAGAGTGGCATAGAAATGTTAAATAATCATGGTATTGTCTATGTAATTGTTTAAATTGTTTTCTGTGACCTATCTTTTTCACGTAGGAATACGGATGTGCAATTTTTGTACCGTATATTTTGTTCTAAGTTACGTATTTCCGGTTATAAATTTACTAATTTACTATTTAGTACTTCATTCCTTTTCAATTGAAGATGCACATGGTTACTACCATAAATGGTAAATTAAGAAATATTGAAAACTAGCTTTCCGCCCGCGGCTTCGCCCGCGTGGAACTCGGTTATATTGCGGTATTAAGCATAACTATAAGAAAACTTCTCGTTTCAAACGACACACAGCGCCATCGATCTATCATCTATTGATCGGTCATCGATTGATATCGATCTATCATCGATCGATATCGATCTATCAAGCCAACTATATTTTTGTTTTCCCTCGGGAACATCAATTTTTTCCGGGATAAAAAGTAGCCTATTATTTAATCCAGACTTCTATCTTTACGTCTGCAAAATTTCAAAGCAATCGGTTCAGTAGTTACGGCGTGAAAGCGGAACAAACAAACAAACAAACTCACTTTCTGACTTATAATATTAGTAAGGATTTAACGGATAACTCACGTTCATTAAATTGAGTTTAGATGAAGGGCTACGAATTAGTCCGAAACATGTCGAGCTAAACTCGATTTAATGAACGTGAGTTATCCGTTAAATAAGTTAAATTTTCAATATGAATGAGTCCTACGGTAGTTTAATGATCAAATTAAGAAATGGGTAAGAAGATTACGGCAAAGTTTCCTGCATAGTCTGCCCCACTTGCTACGACGTAGCTCTTCGTAGCAAACTTTCGTAGCACCGTAGCAGGCGAGCCGTTTTAAAGTCCCATTTGGACTAAGTATTTTACTCAATAAACGTAAATACATAGGTTTATGCCACAAACAATTTGTTAGACTTCTCTGTACTTCATTAAACCTATCTATGTATGTAGTAAGCAAATTTATCCCTCACGATAAAACTATGACATGTCATAATGATTTGTTTTTCATTAAATTATTTCCATTTTTGTACATACAATCACGTCTGTATTCCCAAATGGAATAGCCAGAGTACACGAAACGTTACATAAACAAAACTTGACTATTTTACGTTTCGCTGCCACTTTTAGCATAATTTTAATAAATAGTGGTAGTTTAAAGCACACCTTAGCCTATTTTCCTTAGAGATGTTATCCTAAACCCTACACTACGAAGAATGTACCTATTCATAAAATACTCGTATGCACAATTTTTTTTATTGACATTTACTTTATTTAGTTTTTGCTTGTTTTTACTTTCAAAAAGTAATAAATAAAATCTATCTATCTCCAAAAAGAAAAAATACGTCATGACACAATTTTGTCTTAATTAACTCTACTCGTAATTACTCGACGAGTCTTATAGATACAACAAGTAACAACCATACATCCACAAAGACAGTACGAGTTAGCTATTGCAACTAGCAAGCCTAGTTTGCTATAGCCGATAGATAATTGGTCGTCAAACGGGTAATTAGCAGCTCGACCGTGATTGGCCGGCTCGCGAGATGGCTGCTGGCACCACTAACTGCGCCAGTTAAATTAGCTATGAGGTTGTAGATGAGAAATAGTTCGAGGGTTATGCTCTTTCAAGGATTTAATGTTTAAATGTACACTATTACAATCATGTCTGTATTCACAAAGTTACGCAAAACAATAAAAGACATAAACATCGCGCATGGTATTCCCAAATGGAGTGGGCAGAGCACACAAAACGCTACATAGACTAAACCATGACTATTCTAAATGTCATAGCTACTTCTGGCAAAATTATAGATTTTAAGCTGCTAGTCTGTCAGAAGGCAAGCTATTGCCTTAGTCGCCTCTTACGACATCCGCGGAAAAAATGAAGAGGTGCTACTCTAAATATTGCATATATTGCAATAGCATATTGTGTTAAGTTAATTTTACGCTTCCCTTTAACTTTAAGTTAATGTTTAGACAATACATATATTCCAAAAATAGGGTAGGCAGAGGACATAAAATGTTACATAGACTGAACTATGACTATTTTACGCCACTTTTAGCACTTTTAGCTTTAAAAATACACGAAAAAAGTACAATAGTGTCAAATTGCTAGTAGTTATGCCGCCTAAAACATGCCTATCCATGGCCCTATCCTTATTTGGCTTTGGCGTCATTACGGAAGAAATGGAAGTGTTGTTCAAAACCCGACACTAGGAAAGCTTTATTGACTTAAAGAGAATTGTAAAGTTGGTCCGCAACGAGAAATAATCATGGTTTGATCTATTGCCTATCCCATTTAGCATTACAGCCGGTTCATGTCTAACATAGCCTACTTATCCCCAAAAATGCTAGGAAAAAACAGCTCCAACCAAAAGTAACTCGCTTATAAGTACTTGTGGCACCTAAGATGAAAGAGTCGACCACCTGCAGGCCGCGACTCGCCTTGCCAAGTCGGCTCACGTCCGCGGCGATAGGTGAATCAAATTCTATTTACTCAACTGGTTGCGAGGAGCCCCGCGGTGTGGGATATTACTCCTGTAGGAAGAGAAACTTGGAAAAATATAGAAAAAGTTGAGTGTATTTTGGTAGTTCTTGAGTGGCTGTGGGAGGTCGAGAGGACGTCAGATTTATCGATGAAATTATCAAGTACATAATTATAACAAATCACTAATAGTATTCTGCGACTAATCAATTTCAGAATACTCAAGCATCATCATGATCATCTCAAAGCATACTTACATAAGTAAAGTGAATTTCACGTCCTATAATTGCGGGGTCAATGGTGCCGGGTTAGAATAGCACTACCCCCTTTCTTCCCGTGGGTGTCGTAAGAGTCGACTCTGGGAAAGGGTTAGTGTGTTGTGGGCGATGGGCTAGCAACCTATCACTGCAATATCACGTTTAACCATCTGGTTACCCTGTAATTGCTGCACGTGGCACTGGATTTTTCAATTCATGTGCTCTGCCTACTCCTCTTGGGATTACAGGCGTGAGAATATGTTTATGTATGTATGTATAATTGCGGGGTAGGCAGAAACAACAGAGCGCTATTCGCTACTTTTAAGGTATAGTTCTCTCGCTTCATTCATATTCATCCCAGTCGTCATAAAATATTAAAGGTACTTAATTAAAAATGAAGAAGTGTAGGTGATGCATTCATGATCCACTTTAATTCCAATAGCCAACCGACACTATTCTTGGACGTATTAAAAGTTGTTATACCTACTTTTTTATCTTTCAAAATTTCGAAATTTTATTTAACGTAAATAAAATATCCCTTGTTTTTCATACCTACATATGTGGAGTGTTCGAACAAAAGTTGCGCAATGGAAATTTTCGTAAACTCATATAAGGGCTTTTTTTATTTTTACTCGTGATTCTGAGTAAATTCCCAGTATTTGAACCCAGTAAATTCAAAAGTACCTAATAGTCTAATAAGGTTAGGAAATCACCTCGGAATTCGAGATACCCAGCTGGAAGTTTTGTAAATATTTGCATATTGAGGCC